>JAODAL010004345.1:0-158234 GCA_025379985.1 Phyllomedusa bahiana | reverse complement strand
TCCATACTAAAACACAACATTGTATGAAGACCAAACCAAGCTCCCTCTGCATATTTAACCCCTTAAGCCGAACGCCTGAAAAGTAGTTAATGACCAGAACCTTTTTTTAGTTTTGGCCTCCTTGCGTTTAAACAGTTGTAACTTTTTTATTTTTTAAATGACGCCAGTTGGATGGGGCCTCTTTTTATTCGAGACAAGTTGTACTTTATAAAGGGAATATTTAAGTCCCACTTATAAATAAATTTGCAGTATTTTTTTTTATTTTTTTACAAAAATTTTTTTTGTTTTTTTAATTTTTTTTTTACACCATTCACATTTCACACTTAATAACTTGTTAGATTAATTCTACAGGTTTATTAACGGTCGTGGGGATACCAAATATGTGTAGGTTTTTTTGTGCTGTAATTTATGTACAATTATTTTTTATTAAATATTTATTTTTATTTTATTATTTTATTTTTTTTATTCTTTTTTTACACTTTTATGGTTTTTTTGTACTTTTTTTTTGACTCCCATGAAGGGAGAACTGTTTAACATTTTTTTTATTTTTTTTTTTACACTTAGTAATGTATTAGCATATTCATATAGCAATACATGCTAATCTGTGTCAGTCTGACACAGGCAGTGATTAGGACAGCACACCAGTGCATCCTAATCACTGGCTTCTTACACATACAACTCTGGGCCACGCTGGGTTCCCCAGAGCTGACTGTCAGCCGGTCCCTGAGCTCTGTCGGGTGCCCGGGGCGTTCCGATCACCCGACAGAGCGGGGGATCCCTTTGATTGCGCTGCGGTAACCACCGCCGCAATCAAAGGGTTAAAGCATGGGGTTTGCGGAGGTTTCCTCCGCTCCCCAAAGCCTGCAGGAGATGCCTGGGATGGGGGCTGGTGTAGTTCACCCCGATCCAGCGCAGCTGTGGCGCCGGGCCCGCAAACCCCGTTTGCCCTGCACGACGTCAAAAACGTCGCTGCAGACGAACACCCGCACCGGCCGACGTCAAAGACGGTGCGCGTTGTTAAGGGGTTAAGCATGGCACAAACGATCTAAAAAGCACCCGCAGGCTCTGGCAGCCTGGAAATAGCTGTTTTTTAACGTTATTCGTGCCGAAGTAAAATTTGGACCGAAACGAAATTTTGTCGGAAAATTCGGCGAAGTGACCGAACCGAATTTTTGAGAAATTCGCCCATCTCTAGACGTAACGCATCTGGGGAACTGATTTTTTTGGTGCATTTTTCTATTTGAACCCTCTAAGAAGGAGTGACTATTTGACTGGATTAAGCATAGGTGCCAGATATAGGTTTTAATAGAGGATAGTTCTTGCGGGGTCTCCCTTTTCGGGGTGGGGCTCTGCTGAGGGTCAGGAGTGTGTTGAGTCTCTGAGGGACAGCTAGATACCTGTGGCTCCCCTCTATTTTCTATTTATGGATGTTCATAATGGCTATTGACTTGTGTATACATTTGAAAAAAGTAGTGTTTTAAGAGGACTGGATTAAAAATTATGTTTTAGAGGAATTTATTCTTTTGGATTTATATATAACATTTTCTTTCCTCATTTATACTTGGGAAATAGGTATATTGTATTCACAGAGTACCATTAACCAACTAAAGATCTCCCCAACAAGAACAACGAACAAAATTACCAACAACGGTGTAGGAATTGTTCCGCAGTCTCACATGGACGTTATTTCTGGAAATGTCTGTTAAAGGCCTGACTCTAGATAAGACCCTAATTAGTCTGTCTACATGCCTAACCAATGTCTCTATCTGGCTGGCGTGCATGCATACTGGGCCCAGGTTTTTCCTTGGCCAATCTCCGATCAATGGCTTCAAACAGTATTTCCTTCAGTCAACATCCGATATCGCAGATGACATTCACTTAGCTTTAACACTTCTCCTCTAACCTCGATGAGACAGCAGAGAACTCTCTCTGATTTACACAGGTTTCAGTCCCCAGTGTACACACCCACAGCTGTACTTCAGATTAGCAGGAAAGTTCCTGAGAGAGAGTAACAGTGTGTTTCTCTTGCAGCTTTGTTGATCTTCTCTCAGCCCCTCCCCTGTCAGCTTCTCTGATGGACAGCAGTACCAATCTTTCCAGAACTGGCTGTAGAGTGTGTTATCCCTGTAACTGCTGCATAATTACCTGTTTAAATAAACACTTGACTCTTTTCTATATCACAGAAGCATTTAGCTCTTTAACTCATGTCAAAACTTCAAAACAGCAGAATGCAATGTAACAGACCAGAATCAATCATACATTGGATGAGGGCTCCCATTAAGAAAAAAAGTGGAGCCAGGCTATCAGCCCACATTACTATGCAGTTTTACAGTCACAGCCAGCTTTACACTTACTCTGACTTGTCGGGCTGTGGGTGGTCGTATAGCATTGATTGGCATCTCTGTAACTAGCTAAGACATTACAAAGAGCAGTGCAGGAGAGCTAATCTTCAGTAAACAAAGCTACATGTGCTTTGAGGGGTAAAAACATTTGCTTATCTGAATACAAAAGCTAATCTTGTTAGTTCTCCCTACCATGGTGATATTAATCCCTGCTCTCTGGTCTAATCAGATGGCAGAGTTATGGTCAGGTAATCATAGAAACCTGTGTGCACTCAGAGCAGATACAATCAAAAGATTCCCTGGCGGGGCTTAACTATCATCGCTTGCGGTGGTCCAGCGAATCCACCGAACCCTCACAACATTGTTGTGAACCCTCACAACAATGTATTTAGAAAAAGTCTTCAGTTACCTGTCCTATGTTGAAAGCTAATCTTTGTAGTGAGAAAAATCCTTTAAGTTTTTAGGGTACCAACTTATCATCTCCCATTTTCCCAGTCACAGCAATTTTCTCGTCTTTCCGGCTCTCTTCCAATCATAGTTTCCTATGGATGGGACTTGATTGTGTTCTTCATGCATCACTATTGTTTTTGTGCTCTAATATAGAACATTATTAGCAAGAACTTCCTGCTAGGTGGTTGCTCATGAGTCATAGGGTGCACTTATTTATACACATAGAGGGACATGTGAGAATGGGGCTGCGGCAGAAGTCTGACGTATTTTCAGCCAGACATCAGGCGCAGCCCCTTTTGCATTAGCGCAAATCCTCCTAAACGCCATTATCAGGTGCATTACAGAACGCAAGGGGCACTTTGTAATGCTCCTGATTTTGTGGGGGCGTGCGGGAGGCAGGGCGCACTAGAACTATACAAAGCTATAGATTCTAAGCGCATTACTGCTGGAACAGGTATACCGACAGGTACAGGTATATCACTTTCAAAGTGGTATACCTGAGCCAGAAATGTCGTCCTAGCGCTAGAATGCGCCTGATTTATGAGCCATGCAGAGTAGGTAAATAAATCAGGCGCATTCTATGCCATTAAAATGCACATGAAATATGATGTTTAAACGCCAAATTTCATACATGTGGCCCATATTGTTTCAACAATTTGACTTCCTTTCTGCTTTTCTGCTGCATATATAATGACAAAGTAAGATCTGTTTTATATAGATACCTCATGCAACAATCTAATTTTAAGACTTGGTGAGGACCGGATGATTGGTAATTATGCCCTGCTATGTAAAATCACAGATGTATATAAACATACTCAGGTATATACAGTTTACATCTCATCAACACAAGTCAATAAAATCTATTTTGTATAATCTACAGATTGTAACATGTTGTTTCAATTTGGGTTGTGTAGAAAGGTGTTTGACAGGGCTGACAATACAGCACTCATGAATAAAGCTATATATAAATAGACAAGCTGTAAAATCATTTACAAGTACACACGGTGTTAAAATCTATTTGTGACACCTTTAAGTGTAAATATATTATATGCTAAAAGTAGAGCACGCTTGGCCTGGATAAGTACAAATTTATACTTAGTCATCAGGAGAATGGAACAAATCTGGGAGGTGGTCACATGTCATGTTGCCACTGAACTGAAGGGTCTAAGATAATTATTTCTAATTAATCAGCTTTGCCAAAAACTGAAAATCTGTGACAGCAAGGAGCATAAGCATTGATTGGGCAGATCTTATTCTGATACATTACATGGTTAGCATTGTTCTGAGAATCCAAAACGTAGCTCTCCAAAGTGACCCAAGTAACCTGGGATGTAGCTGTAGTTCCCTATTGCTGTTTGTCCCTTCTCTGTATTGGTTGATATTCACACTTCTGACACCAATTAATTAAGTCAGTGCAGGCTGCAGCAAGTAGAAAATAATTAACAAGGATTATAGACTATGATGTAGAACAAATGTAGAAGATTTCCAAATTCATGATAAATGATGCCCAGGAAAAAAAATATGATTCTTGGTTGTAAAAGGTACTGGCACGCATTTAACTATTTCAGTACTGGGATGTTCTACTGTATTTATGCTGTTGTATTAGATTAGAAGCGCTGCCTTACTTATTGGAAAAACAGCTTCAATCATGACAATAGGTTATTTAATGGGGTATTTTTTTAGTGGTAGGGAATGGTTAAAAAATTGGTCACTGTTGTGAGACATACTGTGGCCTGTCCTATTGGATTTGGACATGTTTGTTTGCCTTTGCAGCCCACCAGGTCCCAGTCTGTCTGCCTTCTCACACTCCAGCTGTAGCGCGTACCACCCAGTTTTTCAGGCCATTAGCTTTCCACCTAATCTCTTTTAAAGGACATCTCCTCCTTTTTTTCCTGCAGATTCGTTGGTGTTGCTAGTGTTTGTGTAATATCCAGTGTGCTATTTCTCAGTACTGAATCTCGGCTGGTTTTCTGATCACTCCATTTGTCTGCTGCCTGCCGTGACCCTCTGCCTGTGACCTGACTATTCCTACAGTCTACACCCGTATGTCATCTGTCACCGCAGGTGACCATGTCGGGGGAAGCAGCCTGGGAGTTCCCTGCATTGAAGTCCTTGTACAAAAGATTAAGGGGTGAAACCTAGTGAATTCTTTAGACTCCACGGCATAGTTCTATACACCAAGACTCAAACTTGACAAAAAGGAATCCACTGATATGGTGCACGATTGGAACTGGTAATGGGCAGGGGGCCCAGATGCTTCGGCCCTGAAATTACTTGTGGCATCTCTGGTCACAATTATATATGGTACATAGAGAAGGAGTAAAGTCAGATGGCCCATATGCTCTACCGCATGGCAGAGAAAGCCAACGCAAGAGAAAAGAGAAAAATATTTTCCAAAGTTGAGAACGATAAACAAGTATATGTTAGGAGAAAGCTAATGTTAACGGCTGTGACTATTTATAGTTCAAGATAAGAGTAACCAGTAGTATGGCTTGACACGTCCATAAAGGTACCTCATGTGGATGTTATATGGCACTAGAGGTAAGGTGCCAATTCCATTTTGACCTTGGCCCCATTTTAATAAGAGATAAGAATCTTGAGATCTCTTGAGGTCATTTAAAGGATTTAACAAACCAATTTCATATACCTTATTATCAAATTCTAAGTTCATATAGAAGGGTTCTCTGTTGGAGAGCATCATCTTTTGGGTAGCATTGAGAGTGATTATAAAGAGTGCTCCTCAGTTTGGGGTCCTGACCCTTCCTCCATTAAACAAACAACTCATTGATTTGAATGGGCATTGTTTAACGTCTACTTTCTCCTTTGGTTATGCTGCAGGGAAACTGTACAATTACGGCTAGATTTCCCCACAGATTACAGCTAATTGCTGGGAGTCCCAGCAGGAAGAAACTTTGTAATCAACCTATTGGTACAAGATCCTTTTATCAAGTACAGATTGTCCAAAGTGGATAAACCCTTTAATGTTAGCAAGCAAAAGAGAGGAACGCATGCTCACGCTGGGTTCACATACTTCAGCAACAACATGTGGATGAGACTACACCTGCATGAGACCACAGTGGGTCACAAGTGTAGTTTTGTCTGTATGCTGCTGCCAGAGGCATGATCTCCTGTCCTAGCTAGTTAAGACAGTGTGGTTTCAAGCAGGGGCCTCATTTTTATATTTGCTATAAAGCTCCCTGTATTTTATGAATCTCACTGGTGATTACATTTTCATGTGCCAGATTTGAACATTACCCTCAGGGACATAACTACTGGGGTAGCAGCTGCCACGAAGCCTGGGTCCCTAGGGGGATCGGGGCCCTGTGGCAGCCGCTAATGCTTCTGCTACGCCAGTACTTCTGCTCATAAGCCCGTCAGCACATAGCTCACTGCCAGCGGGGTGGAACTGTGGGAAGCGGCGGATCCTGCCTCCGAACGCCTGGGTTGCCCCCTGTGCTCCACTCTGCTAATCTTCCTGATAGGTCTTAGGCCTTAAGCCTACCAGGCACTGGCCCATAATGCTGATGTGGGCATTATGGGCCGGGAGAGTGGCCGACTGAGCTGGTCACACCAAGGGATCATGGGAAAGGTAAGTTATTTCTTATATTGTTAACAGTAATGAATCCTGTCTAAACCCTATCTGACTACCTATATGAGGCCCTATAGCTACCTTAACCCTACCTGCCTACTTATATGGGCCCCTATAGCTACCTAAACCCTACCTGCCTACATATACGGACCCCTATAGCTACCTAAACCCTGCCTGTCTGCCTATTTGGGGACCTATACTCTACCTAAACCCTGCCTGTCTACCTATTTGGGCCCCTATAGCTACCTAAACCCTGCCTACCCACCTATATGGGGACCCTATAGCCTACATAAACCCTGCCTGCCTATATGAGCTCCTATACCCTACCTAAACCTTGCCTGCCTACCAATATGTGGCCCCCTATAGCCTACCTAAACCCTGCCTGCCCATATCAGAACCCTATAGCCTACATAAACCCTAACTGCACATCTGGGATCTCTTATAGCCTACCTAAACACTGCCTACCTAAATAGGCCCCCCTATGGCCTAGCTAAAGCCTGCCTGCCTATTTGGGTCCCCTATAGCCTATTTACCTACCTATCTATGTGGGCCCCACCTAAAGCCTATCTACTGAGCTACCTTGGGCCCACCTACAGCCTAACTGTGGTCCACCTACTGAGTACTTAGATACCCGGGACCTACCTACAGCCTACCTACCTACCTGAGGACTGCCTACCTAACTGGGGCCTAACTACTGCCTACACAGGGCCAATCTACCTACCTAACTGAGACCTGTCTAACTACTGCCTACCTACCTAGGAGCAATCTACCTAACTGAGGCTTATTTTATGCATTGCCTACCTCCCTGGGGTTTATGTACTACCTACCTGGAGCCTACCAACCTACCTACCTAGTGCCTACCAACCTATCTAATGGGGTCTACCTACCTGGTAATATGATTCTGATGGGTACAGGCCATAGCTGTAACAAAATCTCTAGGGGGTGAATCCTCTTTTCCTCCCCTCTAGGAGACTGGGCCTCTAAGTTATGGCCTCTACCCGTTATGCCACCTTTTGGAAGTTTGTACAGAGGTGGGGGGCAGGGAGTGCTGTGCTGGAAAAGTGAGGATTCTAAAATATTTGTGTCCAAATCTGCAGGGACAAGTGATGGCCAGGAGAAGTCATCATGGCGGTCTGTCACCTGTGAGTCACAAGATGAAACTGTACTGCAATCACTTGTATGTCTGTAGAATATTGGCCTTTGTATGCTGTTCTTTATTCAGTAATAGTATAGGGGTATTATTCTGTCACTATGTGCTTGTAATTTGTGGTTGTGTTCTGGCGGTATAATCAGGTAATGTTGGTCTTGCTATAGTGGGAGTTTCATGAGGTATTTGCCCCTTGTATTATCTAGTAACTACATGACTTAAGAGGGCCCGGTAAATGTTCATGTTCAGGGGCATCCAAAAGTTTGCTATGGGGCCCAGGCTCCTATAGTTATGTTCCTGATTACACAGCAATAGATCTGGGCATGTAGTATGTGCAAATTTGCAGTTAAGAGTATAGTGACCTATGTCAATTATTTAAGAATACAAAAGATCTCCAGTGTATATATTACGGAAGAGAAGGTAACCACCTTCTCTTCAGTAATATTCATGTTATTGAACACATATCAACGGGTTTTTTTTCCAGTTCAAATGCATGGTCAGGCAACAAGGCTTAATTTGTACTTGTAGGTCCATTCTGGAATTAAGAAGATTTTGCTTTCTTCTTCATAAGTGTCATCAAGGTAGCTTCTCTTATAATGCAGAAGTGGACGATAACTATCTCTGTTGTATATTATGCTTTTGGAGATACAAGGCAAAGACTACAAAAATAGCAATTCATTTATTTTTCTAAAAGGAAGATGTGTAGGATGTAAAATAATCCAATATGTGGAGCCTTTTAAAATATCCTCTTAGTGCCTTCAGAATCAAGCTGGACAATATTTATCCATTATTTTAGTTGAGACACAAGACGTAAACTAGAGGAGAATTAGAGGCTGTGTAGTATATTATAGCCTGCAAAACAAGTAGGCTTGGTTCACATATTCCATTGAGAATGATGGAAAAATTGTGCAGCAATCTGGAACCATGGGCGTTGTGATGCCTTTCAGATTCAGGTCAATATTAAATTCAACCCGAATCTAAGCAGCTCAATTCGGGTAGGCCAAGATCAAACTGTAGCGCAAATCGCCCCAAAAAAAAAAATCACCGCTTATTTGCCTTTCTGCATCACTCCAGGCCTTGCTGCAGTGTCACTTCCAGATAACTACTGCTTTTCCTAGATTAACCCTATGGTTTGGGAACATGAAATGACTTTGTACGTGACACACATCTTCACTTTTTATGTCAAAGGAGATATCAAACTGTTGCGACAGGAGAGATGAGAGGCCAGGAGCAATGCTAAAAACTCCAACCCTAACTCAGGTTATCATCAGCGTTAGGGATATGATTAGGGATAGGAATAAGGTTAAAGAAAACAATTTGGGTTTTGGACATCCTGAACACAAGGTTTGTTTGAGTCAGTGTTGAACTGAACAGGGCCAAATAAGTAGTTTTTCTCGTAATATAACTTTATAACTTCTTTATACAAAGCCTGATATTGACTTTCATTGCCCCACTTTTCCCTTAATTTCTTTTGTGAACTTAATATGGAATATTCATAATATATCTAACAGTTTAGTCTGCTTATCTGTGCCGCTGTTTTTAAAACTTAGTCACCATTTACTCAATGGTCCACTTTAAAACCCTTTATAAGTCCTGACTGTTACTTTAGACTTTTAAATATGTTTTCCTTAAAATTCACAATTTCTGAAATGTAGAAGTTTTTTGTAGTTAGTTATAAGTGGAAATGCAATTATGAAAATGCTTGGCTTGTTATTATTAGGGTAGATTTAATAAGCTTTCTGCTTTTTGTGAATGAAATTTAAAAAAAAAAATAAAAAAAAAATGTTTATGATTCTAACCATTTACTAAATGTTTTTTCCAATTGATAATACAGCTGTTGCATCCAAGTAGATTTTTCCATTGAGAGCACTGTTCTGAGACTTACCATATTACCATGTGTGGCAGAGCGACCGCTGGTAGTCGCATGTTTCTGCCCCTAGAGGGAGACCTGAAAACAACACACCACCAAGGGTACCTGGCCTTGGTGGGATAGGAGCCAGCCATATAAGTTGTCAGCCACAGTAAGCGGTTGGCAGCGCTGTGTAGATAGTTTGGCTTTTCAGCTCTTATTGGGAGTAGACAATGTGTCCGGTGGGCGTCTACTCCCCGTGTTCCAGGCCAGGATTTGGACATGTCCCTGGAGGCCTATAAAAGCCTGGGACTACAGTTATTCAGAGGGTGTGGTTTGCTACCAGAGTTCTGGAGCAACTGTGGAGCCAGAAAGAGAAAGGCTCTTACTCCCAGGCTTGGGGGAAGCCAGAAGGGGTCAATAGGAGACTGACCATAAGTGGTTTGTGAATGTTGGACATTAGGTCCAGAATCTTTATAGAGAGGGACGGTACCTGTGCCTAGGTAGTGGCCGGACAGGCCTAGGGTTTTGTTTTGTTGCATTTCAATGGGAGAAGATGTTCGGGTTAATTTTTATACCTACACAGGTGAGGAGAAGCTGTAATTACCATCCATAACAGTAAACTGGATACGTGGAACAACTTAGTGAAGAAAATTTGGCTCTAAGAATGAAAGAAAAAAAAAATGAGAAGCTAAAATAGTTAATTCCTTTCAATGACTAACTGAAAAGATGAGGACAGCTTGCAAGCAGGAGCATAGTTATAGGAGGTGCAGTGGTAGCAGCTGCTACAGGGCCCTGCACGCTGAGGGTGCCCAAAAGCCCCTCTGACACATAAAAAGACACCAGTATTAGAAATGGCACGTGGTAACTGGCAGGAGCCCCATTTCCCTTTTTGCACCAGGGCCCAAGAACTTCAAGTTACGCCTCTGCTTGCAAGCAATTGCCACTGGTCGATTTGAGTGCGCAGAGTCGTCCGCAGCTCTTGACCTGTGTGTTGACGCTCTCCAAGACAAATTAATTTGAAAAACCGGGCCCGGTTTCTCTTGGCAAAATGATTTCTAACCCGTCAAGGCTGAGGATCTGGGCTCTGCCCCCATCCCAGCAGTGTTGAAGAGTGTCGGCCGAGACCCATCACCAGAGGCATTGTCATCCACCACACTCACCCAGTGAGCAGTAAGTGAGATGTAACGCCCTTGGCCGTGCTTACTAGTCCATGTGTCTGTAGTAAGATGGACTTTGGTGGACACAGATGCAGCCAACGCACTGGAGATCTTTTCTGCAATGTGGCAGGCCAGGACAGGGACAGCTTTTCTGGAGAAGAAATGCCTGCTCGGCATATGATATTGGCATGTCAGGGCCATGACATGGCGGAACCCATCTGTGTCCATCAGGCGGAAAGGCCAACAGCCTGGCAATGCCAACATTCAGGCTTTTGGCTTTGAGATGGTTGGGGTGAAAGCGTTTTTTTATGCTCCCACACCTGGTACACAGAAAGCTGGCTGTACGGCATGCAGGTCCCAATGGTGGAAGGGGAAGGTGTAAGCTGTGTCACTGGGGGTGGGAATCGGCTGACAGTATCTGGGACTGGAGATAGTGCTTGCTCACGCTGCTCTGGCACATCAGCATCAGAGGACCACTTGGGCGTGGAAGTGGCGGAGGAAGAGGAGGCAGAAGATGTCATGGTAGTTAGAAGCCCAGGACCTGTGTGGCCTTTTTTCTCCAAGAGGCTATTCCACAGCAAATCATGCTTTCCATTCATATAAAAGCAAAAAAGAAAAAATTAACCAGCTCACCACCTCCCGAGGCGGCCTCCGCACGTATCCCGGCCAAGGCAAAGCCATGTGACATCAAGTAGAATAGAAGCAATGATACAGCGGTACCGAGATAGCAAAAAGTCTTCCTTTATTCAGAATCCATGGAAAAACAGCAACCAGATGGCAGCAAAGACAAAAACAAACCCTAGAAGGGCCGACGCGTTTCAGGTGATAAAACACCCTTAGTCATGGCATACAGTACAGTGTCAAAGCAACTCCTTATATACCTTAACACAAAGTTAGATAAGCGAACTCACCTGCTTGCGCCCGTCTCCATGACTCCAATCACTACATGAGCTTCCGGAACGCCACCGGAACCCACGTGAGTGAGAAACCAAGACAACAGCCTGGATGCACCCCCGGGTTGCTAGGAAATGACGTGATGGCTGTCATGCGACAGCCAAAAGCCGCCCGAACTCGTCATGCAACAGTCCGGCACCAAAAACGAGTAAGGCACCGCGGCAGCCGATGGTGAAAAGGGAAATTTCAAGAACGGACACGAGCAGGAAAAAAACAAAAAACAAATCAATTTAATTTAAAACTAACTACAAGATAAAAAGCAAGGAAGAGAATGTGTCACAATACATATATAAACGGTCATATAGAGCCCTAAACATTAATTCAAACATTTGGTATACTTCCTGATAGAGACAATATATGCATATAACTAAATCAAACCCGTTATTTATATAAAATAAATGAGACCGGATGATAACAAAAACCTAAAAGACCAAACCAAAAATTCAACAAGCAAAAATAATTAATAAATTTTTAATTTAAAGGAACATCCTTTCTTTCTTTGAGTTTAATCCAGCGGGGGTGCAGTGTCTAAAACAAAAATCCAATAGGCCTCTCTATCGTGTAATATATGGTTAATATCCCCACCACGCTTGGGTTTACTGACCTTCTCTATGCCCATGATTTTTAGTTTGTTATAATTATCTTCATGTATCTCCTGAAGTGTTTTAGGAATGAGACCTTTTTGAATTGGGCCCTATTCGTGATGTCCCTTTAAATGCTCCAGGATCCCCGTCTTTAACCTCCTTGTGGTGTAACCCAAAATATTGGAGATTACATTCAATACAGGTAGCCAGGTATACAACGTGGTGGGAGTTACAATTAATGTAACTATGGATGGTATAGGTTTTGGTATGTAGATTATTCTGAAAAACCTTGCCCACATTGACAAAGCTACAGACCCTACAAGGACTAGACCCACATCTGTAGAACCCTTTTATTTTAAGCCAATTACTTTTGGATTTAGGGGTCATGCTTGATTTGGATGACAACAAATTGCCTAGTGTTCGAGATCTGCGGGTGACAATCCTGCAACCCTCAGCAAGAATATCGTTAAGAATAGGATCTTCACGTAATATAGGTAGATGTTTCAGGACTATATTTTTAATTTTCTGGAATTGAGTGCTATAATCTAAAACTAGAATATTGTTGCTATTACTGACCTTCTTTTGTTTTTGTTTGTTATGAAAGAGAAGATGGATTCATGTTTTATTTTGAACAATTTTAGAAGCACGATCTAGGGTCCAAGCTGGATAACCCCTTCTAGTAAGTCTTCTACATATGGCTTCCTGTTCCACCTCAAAATCATTAGAAGAACTACAGTTGCGCATAGAACGAATCATTTCCCCAACAGGGATAGACTTATGTGTGTGCTTTGGGTGATGACTCCGGTAATGTAATATTGTGTTTCCTGCCGTTGGTTTACGATGAGTCCTGGTCCTGATATTCTGACCAGTCTTGCCCGTGAGTGTCAGATCTAAAAATTGAATACTGTCTTTGTCAGAATAAGAAGTAAACCGTAAATTGCAAAAATTATTATTAAGATATGAGAGAAACGCAGGTATGGCAGACACATCGCCCCCCCAAATGAAAAGGAGGGCAGTGAAGAGGCACTAAGAAGCTATAGGGAAAAAAATAAAGTGTGTAAAATAAAGATAAAGGAAGCAAAGCTGGAGACGGAAAGACATATTGCTATAGAAAGTAAAACTAACCCCAAAATATTTTTTAACTATATAAATAGTAAAAGATTAAAACAGAAAATGTTGGCCTTTGAAAAATACTGAGGGAGAGACAGTAGAGGGCGATGAGAAAAAAGCAAACGTATTAAACACTTTTTTCTCCACTGTATTTACCGAGGAGGATGACCTTCCTGTTGAACAGAGAGATGTGGTAAACTCCAACTTAAAAGTTTCTTGTCTAACCCAGGAAGAAGTGCAGCTCCGTCTTAGGAAGATTAAAATAGACAAATCCCCAGGTCCAGATGGCATACACCCACGTGTCCTAAGAGAGTTAGTGATGTCATAGATAGGCCCCTATTCTTAATATTCATGGACCGTCTAATAGCGGGGTATGTCCCAAAGGATTGGCGCATAGCAAATGTGGTGCCAATATTCAAAAAGGGGTCAAAAAGTGATCCAGGAAACTATAGGCCAGTAAGCTTAACCTCTGTTGTAGGTAAAATGTTTGAAGGTTTTTCTCAGAGATGCTATCCTGGAGTATCTCACTGAAAATAAATGTATAACGCCGTTCCAGCATGGTTTATAAAGGATCGGTCCTGTCAGACTAATCTCATCAGCTTCTATGAGGACGTCAGTGCTAGACTGGATCGGGGTGAGGCACTGGATGTCACATATCTAGATTTTTCTAAAGCATTTGATACGGTGCCACATAAAAGGTTGGTAAATAAAATGAGAATGCTTGGACTGGGGGAAAATGTGCAAGTGGGTAGTAACTGGCTCACTGATAGAAAACAAAGGGTAGTAATTAACGGTACAATACTCAGACTGGATCGCTGTTACTAGTGGGGTACCACAAGGGTCAGTATTGGGCCTATCCTCTTTAACATTTTCATTATGATCTTACACAGGGAATACACAGTAGAATATCGATCTTTGCAGACGATACTGAGCTCTGTAAAGTAATCAACACAATAGAGGATAATATGTTATTACAAAGGGATCTGGATAAGTTGGAGGCCTGGGCAGGGAAATGGCAGATGAGGTTTAACACTGATAAATGCAAGGTTATGCACATGGGGAAGAGAAATCCATTACATGATTACATGTTAAATGGAAAAACACCGGGAAAAAGTGACATGGAGAAGGACTTGGGAATCCTGGTGGACAGTAAACTTAATTGTAGCAGCCAGTGTCAGGCAGCAGCAGCCAAAGCAAATAGGATCATGGGGTGCATTAAAAGGGGCATAGATGCACATGATGAGAACATTATTCTCCCATTATACAAGTCACTGGTTAGACCACACATGGAATATTGTGTACAGTTTTGGGCACCAGTGCACAGGAAAGACATTGTAGAGCTTGAACAGGTACAAAGGCGGGCAACAAAAATAATAAAAGGGCTGGGTGGACTACAGTACACAGAAAGATTGGCAAGATTAGGGTTATTTAGTTTAGAGAAAAGAAGGCTTCGGGGGGACATAATAAATATGTTTAAATACATCAAAGGTCAATATAGAGATCTCTCCCAAGATTTATTTATACACAGGGCTGTATCTAGAACAAGGGGGCATCCTTTATGTCTTGAGGAACGAAAGTTTCTACATAAACATAGAAAGGGATTCTTTACTGTAAGAGCAGTGAGACTATGGAATTCTCTGTCAGAGGGACTTGTCATGGTGAATTCAATAACCGAGTTCACAAAGGGTTTGGATGCATTTCTGGAGCATAATAATATAACAAGTTATAGTGACTAGGATTCAGGAGAGGGGTCATTGATCCAGGGATTTTTCTGATTGCCAGATTGGAGTCAGGAAGGAATTTTTCCCTAAAATGAGGACAATTGGCTTCTACCTCATTGGGGGTTTTTGCCTTCCTCTGGATCAACACCTTAGCACAACAGGCTGAACTAGATGGACGACTTGTCTTTTTTTTAGCCTTACAAACTATGAAACTATGAAACTATGATGTATCTGCCATACCAACGCAAATAGGCAAGAAAAGGATTATCGGGGGTGTAGACGTAGGCAAACTCCCACCAAGCCATGACCAAATTGGCCAGGGAAGGCGAGAATTTTGCCCCCATCGACACCCCCTTGATTTGAAGTTATATATTAGACTCAAATGAAAAAAAGTTGTGTGTCATGAGAAAATCCGTCACCATGACAATAAACTCCGATAATTCTGGAGAATAGTTGCTGTAAGTAGTAAGATGAAACTCCAGGGCATGGAAAGCTATACGGTGAGGGATACAAGTGTATAACGATTCTACATCACATGTAAGCCACACCATATCTGTCTCCCATACAATATTGTATAGTTGACAAAGCACGTCCCTGGTGTCTTGTAGGTGACTGGGAACAATGGCCACCAACGGCTGAAGTACACTGTCAAGTCACTGACAGAGTCTTTCCAGAAGGGAACCCATGCCTGAAACTATCGGTCGCATGGGGGGATTTTCCTTATTCTTGTGAATTTTAGGTAACCCATAAATAATGAGCATAATAGGAGATTCAACAAGAATAAACTCCTTCTGTTTCAATGAGAGAGCCCCTAGGGCCACACCATCCGTCAGAAGGACGTTTAATTCGGTTTTAAAGGCCAATGTTGGGTCTTGTGTAAGTTTACGGTAGGTGGCAGAGTCTGAAAGCATCAACTGCATAGTTTCGTTATATTTAACCCTATCCATGACAACCACCGTGCCCCCCTTGTCCGCCATCCTAATAATTAAATCGGGATTATCCCTTAAAGATTCAAGAGCCCTCTGTTTGAGTTTAGTCAAATTGGCAAACTGATGGTTAGAGGGCACGGTGGTGGCCAGGGTTCTGAGATCTCTTTCAACCAGTGTTTGGAAATGATCCATACTTGTGGGTCGGGAATTAACAGGGTAAAATTCTCTGTTGGTAACTTTGAAAGTCGGAGCCTCTGTATGGGAATCAGAGACCTCCGTAATCGAATCCGTAGACACCTCACCTAACTCATTAAGCATCATAATAGATACATGTTCCTGGGGGGGGTCAAAGTTCTCACTACCTCACTGACACTGCCACTGTCTGGATTTATTTCAGTAACCCCTCCCACAGTATCTTGGTCTGATGGCCAGAAATGTCGTCTCAATGTAAGGGATCTAACAAATTTATTGATGCATTTAAGAGTAGAAAATAAATCAAATTTCCACCTTAAACAAAAATTAAGGGACAATGAAAGGACTTCATTTGGTTTGTGTCCATATGGAACGAAGACACAGTGAGGACATCCAAATCGTCCTGTGTACCTATGTTCTGACTGGAGATTATTGAGCTTGTCGTGTTCTCATTTTGCCTTTTTCGATGTTTCCTTCCTCCCCGTTTCCGCTGACCACGTTTTTGGGAAAACCAGTTTTCCTTTGTTCCTAGGCTGTCGATAGTATGACTGGGCTGTCCCATATTAGGCAGCTCATCTGCTGAATCGCGTTGGTGTCTGTGTTGGACCCGAATCAAATGGAGCCAAAGTGACCCTTCTTTGGGGGAAGGAAAATTTCCGGGGTTTGACTTTCAAAATAGACCTCGGGGTAGAAGAATCAATGCTGCGTCTGCCCCATTCATATACAACGTCCTGTTGGCTGACAGTATCTGGGACTGGAGATAGTGCTTGCTCCTGCTGCTCCGACACATCTGCAGCAGAGGACCACTTGGGCTTGGAAGTGACGGAGGAAGAGGAGGCAGAAGATGTCATGGTTGTTGGAAGCCCAGGACCTGTGTGGCCTTTTTTCTCCAAGCGGCTATTCCACAGCAAATCATGCTTTCCATTCATATGCCTTTTCATTCTTTCCTCTACTGAAGCATTGACGGCAAATCCGGCATATGACATCAGTCGGCGAATCTGAGGCTTGATCGAAAAGGCCCAGGCTTCACAGGTACTTGTCCTCTTCAACTGTGAAAACCTAGTACCTGTGTTCCCGCTGCCACCACTGAAACCCCGGCCGGAGGTGTAATGTCAGCGGACTCGTGCAACCGCCCTCGCCCTTTCTGAGGCCGGACCCGCACTGACACTACCCCATCTTCATCCTTCTCCACTGATGATGTGCTCACAATCTGCTGCTCAAAAGACCACGTTGGATCTGCAATGTCATCATCATCACAGGTAACTTCCTTTTCCTCACAGTCTACATCCTCAAGCTGCAGGCTAGAAGCCACAGGCACTGTGAGGCATTGCTGACTGCTCGGTATTTCTGTATAAATATGTGGATCACAATAATGCACTGGTATATTTCAGCGTTATGTGGACTTAAAACTGGCAAAAATACACTTTTTGGCTTTGAGTAAGATTTAGCAACAGAGAGAACTCTGGATGTATATCTGTATGACAAAAACACACGGTATATTTGAAAGGTATTTCACCCCTAAAACCCGCCAAAAAAAGAACTTTTCTCTACTCAGTATAATTTTTACCAACCAAGCAGTATTTAAAATATATTTCGTTGTAGTGGATATTTGGAGACGGTGTGTTATACAATTACTGAACCCCCAAAACTGCCAAAATGATCTTTTCTCCACTCACAAAATTTTTCACCAACCAACCCTATATAAAATATATTTCTTTTATCGGAGATTTGGAGACAGTGTGTTATACAATTATTGAACCCCAAAACTGCTAAAATGAACTTTTCTCCACTCAGAATAATTTTCACCAACCAACCACTATTTAAAATATATTTCTTTGTATTGGAGATTTGGAGACGGTGTTATACAATTATGGAACCCCCAAAACTGCAAAAAATTAAGTTTTCTCCACTCAGTATAATTTTCCCCACCCAACCACTATTTAAAATAATTTTGAGCACTGTGTATGACTTAGCAAATCCAAGCACTCTGTATAAAATATATCCATGTATATGAGAATTAAGCGTTATGTGAGCCTGCATCTTTCCCATCTTTCACACACCAACAGCTTATGGGTGTGGGAAAGATGCGGCCAGCAATACCAAGCTCACTAACTCTTGCTGTCTACGGAGAGGAAAATTCTATCTAAGTCTTGATTCCCTAAGCTTGCTGCACACCCCTCTAACTAACTACCTAACTAATCTAAATAGCAACTATAACCCGATGTTGCGGCTTCAAGGCGCCAAAAAACCCCCCGCCATATGGACATGATCCGGCAGGCATAATTCCGTTTTCCTAAAAGGGACTACAAATCCCGCAATGGAATCTCTTTTAGCGAACAAGCACCCTTAACGGTCTGTCGCCAATCCACCACCTTCTCCTCAGGAAGCCTACACTCCATCAACAAAGAATCAATGCAAATGCCTAAGAAATTAATGTAAGTAACCAGGCCTTCCATTTTATCGGGGTCAAGGGAACCCCGAAATGCCCCACAACCCAGTCCACGGTATGAAGCAGGAAAGATGAACTAGAGAATCCCCAGGACCAATACAAAAAATCGTCCAGGTAATAAATGAATAAGGAAGACCCGACACATCCTGAACGACCCATTCCAAAATTATACTGAATGTCTCGAAGTACATACAAGATATTGAGCATCCCATGGGAAAACACCTGTCCACAAAAAAGGACCCTTCTCAACTGCAACCCAACAAAGAAAAACTAGCCGGATGAACCAGCAACAACCAAAAAGCCGTTTCAAGTCAGTTTTGGCCATAAAGGCACCCCACTTATATAATCAGACCCAATTAACCGCCGTGTCAAAAGAGGTGTAGACCACCAAGCAAAGCTCAGGAGCAATTCCATCATTGACCGAAGACCCCCGCGGTATTGAGAGGTGATGTATAAGCCAAAATTTATTCGGTTTCTTTTTGGGGACCACCCCCAATGGTAATACAGTTAAATCCGGAAAAGGTAACGGAGAATAATGACCTGCCATGCAACCTACAGAAACCTCCTTTGCCAGCTTCTCAGTCACCACCCGGGAAAACAAGGACGCCAACAGCAAATTCTTAGTGATGTGAAGGGGAAGGAATGACAAAACCATCCTGAAACCCTTCCTCTAGCAAACAAGCCACCTTACCCCTTTGGTTATTCCCGGTGGGGCCTTTGCCCTTCCCTCATCAAAAACAATGAACTGACCCATGCGACGAGCCATTACAGATGGCACACACATACTTGAACTGACAAGTGTTCCTGAATTTACACTGCCCTTCATTGAACTGCCAACAGGTTCTTGGCTTCTGGATGCCCTGACCCTGCCCTCCTGCACCCCCAGCCACTCCAGATTGGCCGGCCTCGCTATGAATGGGCATGCCAAAATGAGTTGGCGCCATGACCCGAAGCCACAAACCAATAACCTGTTGATCCCACCAGATTTTGGGCCTCACTGCCTTTCGCTGCCTAAATGGCTCATCATAATGGAGCAAAGACTGGTCCCCGTAAACCCTGAAAGCTTCCACTATGGCGTCCATAGAACAGAACAATGGCGATCTATATTCCAGGGCCTATTCTTCAACCACAATGGCCAAAATCGCAAATGCCTGTAACCAGTTATTGTCCCTCGAGCCTTTACCATGATTAAACTTTTCAAGTGAGAGGCCCCTCAAAGCACACATACAACTCTTCTTTAGCCCAATCATCTAACCGTACGCTATCCACTTGCCCTTCCTTTTCCATCTGAACTGAAACCGCCACGCCCTAATCGACCACCATGTCCCACACCGCAACCAGGGACACCCCCTGCACCAAACGAGCCAACAAATCCCTAATCTTCCCACTCAAATCCTGCAATTCTGCAACATCCGAATCGGCCAAACCAAGGGATAACCCCTCCTGACCTGAAGCTACCCCGAGACATCAAGATAGGTGGAAACGAACACGAAATGGAAGTGTACTCCCCTGGCTGCGTATGTGCTGTGACCCCACCAGCCACCAATCCGGATCCAATACGACCGTCACCGCCAACCGGCAACTTGCCTGGACTCTGAATGACACCACTCTCCTCGACTGCTCTGCGACTGTCCCAGCCGCCTGCACCGGAAGCTGGAACCTCCACTAACGGTTGCAACACCCACTCCAACACTGGCTCTGGGGTTCCTCTGGACTCAAAAGGACCAGCCCCGCGCTGCCCACTGGAGGGCTCCCGACCCACAAGGGGCACTTGCCGTAAAGCCGAACCCCGCTGCCGCACCAGCGATCTATCACAGCCTCTGGCAATTCCCCAGACTGGAGCCTCTCCAGGAGCATGCACCCCATGGGAAGGCAAAAGCAGATCCCCCCCATGACCGCAAGGAGGCCCACCATCTCCCGCTGGACCAGACCGCTTGAGTGGATTCCTCCCAGGCCGAGATGTCGGCCCCTGGTGTCAGACCAACCCCCCCCCCCCAACCCGGAGGGGCTCTCCTCACGACATCTGGCCTTAGGAGTGGTGTCGGTAATGGGGCCCTGCGCCTACTCCTTATAGTACCTGCCAGCGTGGATATCTGTGCTGCCCCACCGCCTATGGCCTCCTGAACCCTCTCACGCAGCCAGTCCGGTCCCCTGGCGCAAGCTGCCGACCTCTGCACGCTCCGCACCAGAACCTGCCTCACCCTGCACAGTTCTGCCCACCGTCGCGCCCGTTTGCTCCCAGCAAGCAGAGTCATGTGCGGTCCTCCTCTGAGTCTATGGCCAGCTTCGGCCCTGTACTATCTGCTCCTCTCACCATTTTATCACAGAGTCTGCTTCTCTCACCCTATATCACACAGAAAAACCCTCCCTCTTATTCTTACAAGTCTGCCCCCGCCCTCTTATTCGTACAAATCTGCCCCGCCCTCGTATTCTTACAAGTCTGCCCTCTCACTCTTATTCTTACAAGTCTGCCCTCACACTCTTATTCTCACACAGTCTGTCCCTCTCACTCTTATTCTCGCACAATCTGCCCACTAACTCTTTATCACAGTCTGCCCCTCTCGCCCTTTATCACATAGTCTGCCCCTCTCATCCTTTATCACACAGTCTACTCCGCACCCTTTATCACTGTCTGTCCCTCTCATCCTTTGTCACACAGTCTGCTTCTCTCACCCTTTATCACACAGTCTGCCCCTCTCATCCTTTATAAACAGTCTGCCCCTCTCACCCTTTATCACACAGTCTACTCCTCACTATTTATCATTGTCTGTCCCTCTCATCCTTTATCACACAGTCTGCTTCTCTCACCCTTTATCAGACAGTCTGCCCCTCTCAGCCATTTATCACACAGTCTGCCCCTCTCAGCCATTTATCACACAGTCTGCCCCTCTCACCCTTTGTCACACAGTCTGCTCCTCTCACCCTATATCACACAGATAACCCTCCCTCTTATTCTTACAAGTCTGCCCCCTCCCTCTTATTCTTACAAGTCTGCCCCTCCCTCTTATTCTTACAAGTCTGCCCCATCTCTCTTATTCTTACAAGTCTGCCCTCTCACTCTTATTCTCGCACAATCTGCCCACTAACTCTTTATCACAGTCTGCCCCTCTCACCCTTTATCACACAGTCTGCCCCTCTCATCCCTTATCACACAGTCTACTCCTCACCCTTTATCACTGTCTGTCCCTCTCATCCTTTGTCACACATTCTGCTTCTCTCACCCTTTATCACACAGTCTGCCCCTCTCACTCTTTATCAACAGTCTGCCCCTCTCACCCTTTATCACACAGTCTACTCCTCACTATTTATCATTGTCTGTGTTGCGGCAGCTTTTGCCTATCAAGATCAACCTTTCTTCCACGATCGAAAATAAAGAAACAGTGTACACTGGATTCTTAGATCAAATCAGATAAGAACAATTTATTAATCCTCCATAGCTCTTTTTATATGGTTAGGTGATGAGATGATTTCACTTCTAACCAATCACAGATAAGCCAAAATCTTATAGGATGTACATTTTAGACCAATCAGAACAGATAACGTCATTATTAGAATATGCTGACCAATTCATCAAGAATTGGCAATAACACATAATTTCAATTATTAATCCCTAATGATGTTAGACACAGATCAGTTGTTGTACAACTGGAGCACACGGGGGACCCAGTATCTCTATTCTATTTGGGGGTTATGGCACATCGATTATGGATTTTAAAAGTCAACATATTTTCTTTTATTCAGAATAAAAAGCATAAATGATTCCATAATGTGGGTTTTAATTGTATGTGTGTATAAGTCATGATGACCTTTTTATTCTAGTGCAAGTGTACTTTGAAAACTGAGCAGAACAAACTTGTATGTGTGTTTTATCAAGGTTCTGATCATCTTAGTGTTTTGCACCTAAGAATAACAGTGAAAACAGGGCATCTACAAGATTCATAAAAATGGCTGACAGTTCTTAAATGGTTCCTTAATTATCAATTCAGGATGACAGTGTATCCCTATTCCACTTCATTCCTCCCTCTTGATCAACTTACAAACACATTTTAATTTAAATATGTAGTACCCCTGAGATTCATTTATTAAAAGGTGTCTCTTGTTGACTCATCTGCAGCAGTATGGATGTTTAAATGGACATTGAATGACAGTTTGACCATTAGACATTTTGGTCTCATAGCAATCTCCTTTGTTCCCAATACATTTGATCAAAATCCAGAACTTTAAGACAGGAAAAATTGTAGCGAGTGAAGATGTGGGCTAATCCACCCATCCTATTGATGCCACTGATCAATTGGCTGGCTTGAGCTAGCTTCAGGAGAAACCTTTACCTCGCTGGGCCTCCATTTGCTTACCTGAAACACATGTTAAAAAATCTATTCTATATCATAAGAACCTTAACTTCTTAATGGCATCAAAAAATTCTCATCATTAATGTTGTCAAGGATCCTTCACTGTCAATGTATGTTGTCGTAATTCCTATGATGAGTGTATGCATGAGTTCTGCGATTAAACTTGATCAAAGAGTTTGTGGGATTCCGTCTTCTTATTTATTGCATGATCTTGGCAAGAAAACATAATGTGCCTAAAAAACCCTCATTGTTCTGAAAAACAATGTGGTCACCTCCTAAATTAGTGAATGCATTGAAAAAAATAAAAAGTTTATTATCTAGGGGAAGAACATTTAATATGTAAAAAGAAAAGTCCTTTTTTTTTTTCAAAATTACTATTTACTAAAGTGTCCCAAATCTATGGGATTGTACCCTTAACTCTGCGTTTGTAGTGTGCTCTATTGATCTGAGAAGTGTTGAACCTGAACCATATGTGAATGAGAACTTGGGGTTTGTCATTAAAACTAAATCATTTTCTATGGAACTGTAAGTAGTCAGAGTGGTGTAGGTGAATTGTGTGCATTCCCGTGTCTTGAAGACTATGCCGTTTAGCTGATATTGGTGTTCATGTTAACTAACATATAGTTATTCCACTAAAAAGTGTTTATGTAGCCTTATGTGTAGACTCTATGTTTTCATAAACAATATTATGCTATTTTATACTTTTGTACCCATTATTTTGCAATAACCTAAATGTAATAACAGCTGTTACGTCTTCAGATCCTTGAGTAGGTAGCTAGTATCTCACTCTCACACCTGTCGCGTCTTGAGTAATAATCTTCAGCTCATTGCAGAGCCAATATTAGTCCTGTGGCAACGTATAGCAATAAGAGTAGCAACAAACCAAATTTATAGTTTATTAAGCAGGAGGAAACGATCTTGTCTTCTTTTCTTCACGTGATGGAAGGGTATCATATCGTTTTTTGAACCAGCTGCGGCTTAGGTCGGTTGTTTTTATGGCAGATGCCACGTAAGGAAGCAGTAGAATCAGGATATCTTCTGGTTCACTTTTCGCTTGGCAACCGGAACGTCGCTCCTTGTCTTTCTTAATGTGAGTCGACTCGTGCGATCCGCATGGATCCAAGTCCCTGTTCCTCGGTTTTCAACTTGAAGGTTTGTCATCAGGACTTGTTCACTTGTGGGCCTAGCATGGACCTTTCCATCTTGCTGCAAAAACAGAACATTAAGAACTTACGGATCAAAACACAGTCTTTTTGCTTTGTGGAAGCGAGAGTAGGAAACAGATTGCATGTCCGCCCACTTGGCGATGTAAGTCTCTTCCATTGTCCTTAGAGTGTGCTGCACATAATCCACAGATGGGAGTTAAAAAAATTACTGAATGTTGAGTCTATGGAGGTGGAGTGAGAGTGAAGTGATTAGGCAATTTTCCACAAAAGAATTTCATAAAGGTGAAAGTGTAAGTACCCATCTGGGGGTCGGTATGTAGTTTCCATAAAACAGAGTAAGACATCTGGCCACCTCATATCAGTCTCTTTGCAACATTTGGCTAAATATCTTTTGGGTACGACAAATATAACTACTGTTTCATTTAATCTTAGCATGAATGGTGTGTAATACATTACCAGGGAGTGCAAGTAAGTCTCTTGATTACTTGAAAGCAACATGCAGTACAGAATAAAATATAACACAAACCAAGACATTACAATAATCTTCATACCTTTGGTAGATATAGATATATTCCTGAGGAACTTGGAAAGGGCCATTGGTTGTATGGGGGTTGAGAAGGCCTAAAGCTCCTCACTGCGTCCACCAGCACTTGTGGTGAGGAACATACGGGCAGGCAGTCACTTAACTTCTGCAGCTGAAACCATGTGCGACCCAGTGTGTGGAGACCAAATTACGCAACGCTGTCTACCCACAATGGGTAGCTTCATCTAGCGTTGTCAGGGAAAATTTTGGCAGGTCTCTTGGCCTTACTTCACTGTCCATAGGACCATAACTGAAATCTGGGCGCACCCCATAACCGTTCCACGGGCTCGTCCTAAGGAGAGCACAATTTGGATAAACAATGTTTACAAAGTTTCAAGTAAAGACACAGTTTTACAGACATTTAGTTAATGCAAGGCATTTAAGGCATTTTGGCCTTGCTATATTTTGAAGTATGTGCTTAAATTTAACAAACAATTGTTACTTTCAGAAAAGGATTCTCCAAAAACACAATATCTCTTTTTTTATAGATTGTAGCTCAAAAGTTTCTTTTAACAACAAAAAATCATTACAACAAAATAAATCTGGCCAAATGTGTACTGTCGTTACTTCAGAAACTCACATGCTTGCAAGTAACGCCTCACTGGGGCAAAAATGAGAGCATACTGCATTTCCATTCTACTAATTCTGATTCTCAAATTTTCAAATTTGTACCTCAAAACTGGGCACGGGAGTGTATGTCTCGCCCTTTAAATATGCCAAAAGGCCTCTCTCTGATCACTACCACCTTCTCTGAACTCATGTGGCAACAAAATAACATGTTCACTTTAAAGCAGCCTGTTGCAGGTGGTGGATGTTGTGTGACTAGGCTGGAGGAGAACAGGCTCCCACCGTAGGAATTAGTGGGCCTGTGACAATTCAGGAGTATATACACAGAATGAGAAACCAGACATTCAAAAATGTGAGCAAAAAACTCGGCAGGTTTTCTTCTACAAAAAATTCATCAGCCGCTTAAGGCTCTTCTAAGGCATGCATGCATTTTCCTCTCTCTATAAAATGCTTCATAAGTGCACCCTAGGCCTAAACTGTACCACTGCCAGCTAGTTATCTATTGTGGACTTGAGTTAGCACAGCTTGTGCTTGTCTTTGACTTTACAGGCAAAACAGAGTGGGGAGGGTTTTGTGTTGTAATCTAGTTAGGCCTAGAGCAGGAGCTGAGAGGAGAAACACCAGCTTTCATGAACTCCTCACCTGACATTTTCTGGTCTTGTCAATGTATTGTGGAATGGTTCAGCACAGAATCTTTGGTTAAGTCCTATAATTGTGCCGCCATATAACACACTTAATATGCTAATATGCATAAAACTACCATTCCCAATGCTATTCAGTCGTGTTCATTCATGGGAATGGAACAAATTGTACAGCCGCTAGCTATGTTCGGTAGTAAGTATCTGTGCTGGTGTAAGGCACGTGTCCAATGTAAGTCATGTAAGTCACCCTGGTCTTTACATCTCTGTATTTTGTAATCAGGATGACTTTTGTCCGTAGTCTGCCAAGAAATTCAAGCAGAGCTTCCGTGTGTCTGTAAGGCTATTCAATTTCAGCTTATGAGTACTCAGTCATTAGGTGGTTTTGTGTATGTGTGCAATTGGGATTTACAAAGCAGTGTGTATACTGTGGGGTGTTTGCTACTCTGCCCCATCTCTGTAGAATTTCATATTCCCACAGGTTTTCATGGATGAACTTTTGCAGTATTTGAACAATACTTCAGAGGTCTCTTATGGCCTCTTCCTTTGCTGGCCTGATCATTAACTATTCCAGATACAGCAAGGGTACCCAGCGTCCTCTGTTATTCTCAAGTGTAGCCTAATATGTGAATGTCATATAAGGTGCCAAAGATGTGCACCCCAAGCTGAGATTGCCTAACTAAAAAATCATTTTCACAATAAGCTCAGTGGGGCATCATCTACTGAAATGATTGAATGAATGACTGACGAATGAATGCGTATAGTTGATAATTGCGGCTTGTGTTGACTCTAATGTGTACTATAAAATAGGGTTTTTGCCCTTTTTCACTTACATTCTATGGCTGATATGGTCTTTGTGTAAGCTGCGAAGAAAGTCAGTGTTAATGAGCGACAATTAACTTTATATTTTCTGTATCTACAAGGAATATGCTTATTATTGCCTCCTAGTTCTGGAGAGAAAAAATCCATAAATTAGTGTGAAATAAAAATAGAAACAATTCCAGTGAACTAGGATTACGGTCCATTAGTCAGAGTTCTTCTCTGGACCCATTTCATCCCGTATTGTCATCTGTTGATGTGAAAACAAAGTGTAATAATTTTACAATAATCCTGACCTGACATGTTACTATTAATACATGATAACGATTACTGTTTGTATCCTAGGTCCCATTAGAGGACTAGGTACATGTGTATTATAATGCAGGTGGATTAGAGTACGATTGTGATTGTGGGTGTGTCTTGAGGGAGAGGTTAACTTGTGTCACTCAATGAAGTGCCACTCCTCCTTTGTGGATGACACTGAGACTTATTCATGGGACTTTACTGAGGAAAGTATTTGTTAAAGGTAACAGGATGGATACTGGCAATGATAGATCCACTGGTTCTGTGGAACTGCTGGATACTGTTGTGAGTGTATATTGTAATGATGAAATGTGTGAGACTTCCTGAGTGTCATTCTGTCTATGGCTACAGAAATGTTCTGTATAAACTGGGGAAGTAATTTATGCCACCACCCACTAGACATTGTAAAATAATCTTTCATCTTACAATCTGTTTCACTTACTTAAACCTTTGTCTTTCTGTGTTTACCATAGCTACAGGTGTTGTAGATGGTTGGTGATTGTGTATTGAGATCTGACTTATTTAAACCATCTTAAACAAACATTTCCCTATGTCAGGGATTTTCACAGCATAAAATTATTTGATATAACCATTACCAGTTAGTCATCTCTCACATGCCTCCCATATAGTGGTGTGTATCTATAACATATGCCTCCTGCATCTACTTCACGGGACTTCTTATCACTTTCATCGTAGTATAGAACATTCTTGTTACCTATCTGGGGTGTTTCTGGGTTTCAAAACATTCTCTTAAAGATACCACATCCCCTATTATTCCCCTGAAGTCGCTTTTTTCACTAGAGAAGAGAAAAGTATGGGCCGTCAGACAACAAAGAGTTATCTATATTTTTATTTTTTTTTTATTTTTTTTTTTTTTTTTTTTTTTTTTTTTAAACTCTTCCACTGAAGCACTCCGTACTCAGCGGAACACTTATTACTCTCTATACACTATATAACCTTCAGGGATTTATGGAGAGCCAAGTTTATCTTAATAGTTAAAACACAAAATCTACAAGATTGTCTATATTCAAATTGCAAATCCAACTTATACTTCTATGCCAGCCTTAAGATAAAAATTATACTTAATTAACTAGTAAAACACAACATATCTGTATAAAATTTACTTTATACTGACCTTAAATATCTCACACACAGATGGCAGGCGCCAGGAGTTACCTATAAAAAATCACAATAACAAACATACACAAGATTAACAAACAGACTAATCAATAATTCAGTTTACTTAAGCAAAGATGGGACAATATCAACTTAACTTATTAACATTATCACTCTAACTCTAAACTTCCACACAGTATTCTTACAAATTACTTTAAAAGTAAAACAATACTGATCAATACTAACCGTGATACGTGGAAGAATGGAGATAAAGATATTGCTACAAGACAGTGAAGGTCTTTAGATACAACTTGAATGGAGAAATGGATTTCCTCTTGGGGAAGAAACACTCAACCGTTGAGCCGCTTGTCAATTCTCCCGTCAGATGCATCTAGACACGTGAACCCGTCTCCTCTTGCGTGAGATATCCCGGAACGAAGCCTCCCAAATGTTGCGGCAGCTTTTTGCCTATCAAGATCAACCTTTCTTCCACGTTCGAAAATAAAGAAACAGTGTACACTGGTTTCTGTAGATCAAATCAGATAAGAACTATTTTTTATTCCTCCATAGCTATTTTTATATGGTTATGGTGATGAGATGATTCATACTTCTACCAATCACAGATAAGCCAAAATTTATAGGATGTCACATTTTAGACCAATCAGAACCAGGATAAGTCATGATCATTAGAATATGCTGACCAATTCATCAAGAATTGGCAATAACACATAATTTCAATTATTAATCCCTAATGACTAGTGTTGAGCGATTTTTATCGACAAAGTTGAAATCGGCAAGGTTTTTGATGGTAGCTGAATTTTCCAGATCATGCGAATAATTAAGGTTAAAATCTGAGCATCATCTATTAAGATCGCGCCTTTTTCGGCGCTTCCTTTTAATTTTGGCGGCCAGCAAATCAGATTACAGAATAGAGCAGGGTGCATGTGGTGCAACGTCATGACTGGGATGTGTATGGTTGCGATTGTCTGGAAAAATCACATGACCTCGTTATACATAGAACAGCTATTCCTTTTTCAGCCTCATTGTCTCTCAGCGTCTCATAGGGAAAGGACCTGCGCTCTGTCTGTGGCCAAACAGCTCAGCGAAATTAGTCTATTTCTGCACAGAGAATCCTCTACTATTAGCTGTGATCCGTCCAAAATTTAGTTAGATTAGAGATTTGAAGAATTTATGTAGTTAGCTAGAGAATTTTAAAGCAGCATTACCGCTGAAAAATTTCCCACGGGGGTGGGTGCGGGGGGGGGGGGCCCGGGGAAAACACAGACAAGCTCTATCTAAAAAGAACATTGGATAAAGTTCACCAAGACTTAGTTAGACATTGTAGTGGAAATATCTTTATTATTAACAGTTTGCTTTTGGGAAATATTTCCTGGATATTGGGCAGCCTGAATTTATATTGGTTTAAACATAATTTCTAGTAACTGCGGTCTCTTTGTTAGCTGCAAACTCCACTTTATCAGTATACATTTCAGATAGGGTTCATTTTAATTTTTGTGACTTTTGAATATCCACTTGCACTTAAATTACAATCCAGCAATCTTGTAGTCAGCACAGTTGTTTGTTGCCAAAAATACCGTGTATCGTACGAAAACATCACAGTTACGTGTTTTTTTGCCCTTTGCGCACCCAGTACTGTTCATTGACGCAGCATCTACATAAATCTTAAAAAAGCAATTCTAATTCACCACAGGTGAATTGAAAGGTGCAAAAAATATCGTTTATTATTTTCAAAACATAACAGTTACGTGTTTTTTTGATTTTTGCGCACCCAGTACTGTTCATTGACGCAGCATCTACGTAAATCTTAAAACTGCAATTCTATATTCACCACAGGTGAATTGAAAGGTGCAAAAAATACCGTTTATTATATCTAAACATAACAGTAACGAGATTTTTGACTTTTGCGCCACCAGTACTGTTCATTGACGCAGCATCTACGTAAATCTAAAAACAGCAATTCTATATTTACCACAGGTGAATTGAAAGGTGCAAAAAAATACGTTTTTTATATCAAAACATAACAGTTAGTGTTTTTTGACTTTTTGCACACCCAGCATTGTTCATTGACGCAGCATCTACTAAAATCTTAAAACAGCAATTCTATATTCACCACAGGTGAATTGAAAGGTGCAAAAAATATCGTTTATTATATCAAAACATAACAGTTACGTGTTTTTTGACTTTTGGCACCCAGTACTTTTTCATTAAAGCAGCATCTACGTAAATCTTAAAACGCAATTCTAATAATTCACCACAGGTGAATTGAAAGGTGCAAAAAATACCGTTTATTATATCAAAACATAACAGTTACGTGTTTTTTGACTTTTGCGCACCCAGTACTGTTCATTGACGCAGCATCTACGTAAATCTTAAAACAGCAATTCTATATTCCCCACAGGTGAATTGAAAGGTGCAAAAATACCGTTTATTATATCAAAACATAACAGTTACGTGTTTTTTGACTTTTGCACACCCAGCATTGTTCATTGACGCAGCATCTACGTAAATCTTAAAACACAATTCTATATTCACCACAGGTGAATTGAAAGGTGCAAAAAATACCATTTATTATATCAAAACATAACAGTTACGTGTTTTTTACTTTTGCGCACCCAGTACTGTTCATTGACGCAGCATCTACGTAAATCTTAAAACAGCAATTCTATATTCACCACAGGTGAATTGAAAGGTGCAAAAAATACCGTTTATTATATCAAAACATAACAGTTACGTGTTTTTTGACTTTTGCGCACCCAGTACTGTTCATTGACGCAGCATCTACGAAAATCTTAAAACAGCAATTCTATATTCACCACAGGTGAATTGAAAGGTGCAAAAAATACCGTTTATTATATCAAAACATAACAGTTACGTGTTTTTTGACTTTTGCACACCCAGCATTGTTCATTGACGCAGCATCTACGTAAATCTTAAAACAGCAATTCTATATTCACCACAGGTGAATTGAAAGGTGCAAAAAATATCGTTTATTATATCAAAACATAACAGTTACGTGTTTTTTGACTTTTGCGCACCCAGTACTGTTCATTGACGCAGCATCTACGTAAATCTTAAAACAGCAATTCTATATTCACCACAGGTGAATTGAAAGGTGCACAAAAACCGTTTATTATATCAAAAACATAACATTACGTTTTTTTGACTTTTGCGACCCATACTGTTAAATTGACGCAGCATCTACGTAATCTTAAAACACAATTCTAATTCACCACAGGTGAATTGAAAGGTGAAAAAAGATACCGTTTATTATATCAAAAACATAAACAGTTACGTGTTTTTTGACTTTTGCCACACCAGCATTGTTCAATTGAGCAGCTCTACGTAAATCTTAAAACAAAATTTTCTATATTCACCACGGGTGAATTGAAAGGTGCAAAAATACCTTTTTATTATATCAAAACATAACAGTTACGTGTTTTTTTACTTTTGCGCACCCAGTACTGTTCATTGACGCAGCATCTACGTAAATCTTAAAACAGCAATTCTATATTCACCACAGGTGAATTGAAAGGTGCAAAAAATACCGTTTATTATCCGAATACATTACAGATACGTGTTTTTTGACTTTGGCGCACCCAGTACTGTTCATTGACGCGCATCACGTAAAATCTTAAAACAGCAATTCATATTCACCACAGTGAATTGAAAGGTGCAAAAAATACAGTTTATTATATCAAAACATAACAGTTACGTGTTTTTTGATTTTTGGGCCACCCGTACTGTTCATTGACGCAGCATCTACGTAAATCTTAAAACAGCAATTCTTATTTCCACAGGTGAATTGAAAGGTGCAAAAAATACAGTTTATTATAACAAAACAAAAAAGTTAAGTGTTTTTTTGACTTTTGCGCACCCAGTACTGTTCATTGACGCAGCATCTACGTAAATCTTAAAACAGCAATTCTATATTCCACCACAGGTGAATTGAAAGGTGCAAAAAATACCATTATTATACCAAAACATAACAGATACGTTTTTTTTGGACTTTGCCCAGTCCAGATTTGTTGATAGACACCTTGCAGTTAAATTTGAATCCACAATTTTGTTTTGATTAGAGGGATTTGAGAATAGCTTGATTTGCGTCTTTTAAAAAGGGAGACTTTCCAAAACTATTCCATCCTTCTCAAATTTTTATATTTCTGGAAATGGAGAGAAATGCAGGTGGTAAGCGCGCAAAGAGGGGGTAGCACATGGGGTAGAGGTACGAGAGAAGGTGCTCCTTCCAGTGCTGGCGACAACACGCATGCCAGCGGATCGTCAGTTGCAGGACCCTCGGGCCCTGTCATCGCTGGGTCAGGGCCCTGTGAAATCTAAGTAACCGAACATCGTCGCCAATCTGTCCTTCAGGGGTTTTAATCAACCTGCATCTAGCAGTCTTACCTCCGTCCCCAGTCACGGCCACAAATGTCGTCATCAGCATCATCAGCATCCTCCAACATGAAGCAGCCCAAATGTCAACTCGTGAAACCCACCACTGTTGGATAATCCATTGTCTGAAGACCTCTTTTGATGACAAAATGGGGGTTGGGGGTCAGAAGGCATGTAAAAGATCAAGAGGATGATTTAGTCTGCTCTGCCCGCCCAGTTATGATGCCATCAGAGGAGGTGAAGGAAGCCGGTAAATCGTCTAAAATCACGGGCGGTCGGCAACGCCTTGCAGTGCCCCTTGCTTGTAGCCCGCAGCTTCTGGATGCAGAAAGTCGGACGACCAAGTCACTGTGTTGATGATGATGATGAATAAACACATTGCGGATCCATCCTGGTCTTTTCCGCAGAATTTGCTTGCGAGCGCTTCATCAGTGGACGAGGAGGAAGACGATGGGGTAGTGTCAATACGGGTCCCGCCACAAAAATGGGAGAGGGCCGGCCCCGCAGAAGTCCGCTGATATGATTCCGCCAGCCACGGTCAGCGCAAACCCCGCTCCTCGCTTTATCGCCGTAAAAAAAGGTTCCGGGAAACCTCTCAAGCCTGGGCCTTTTTTTGAGCAACCCTCTGATTCACCCAGCGATGTCATATGCCGCCTTTGCCGTAACGCATAAGTAGAGGCAAGAACCTTAAGTGGTTAACCACCACCAACATGTCTAGTCACATGAGCGAAGCATGAGTTGAAATGGGAGGAACACTTGGCCAAAAAAGGCCAGACCGACCCGGCCTCCAACCACTGTCACAAACCCCTCTGTCTCCGCCTCCTCCCCTCCGCCACCACCAAGCTTTCCCTCAGCTGCCCATGTCTCTCAGAGTCTTTATCCGCTATCAGCCTCCGCTTCAGCCTCCACCGTCGCCCGAGTCCACCAGCAACCACCAGAGACCCATCCTACCCCTTCTCCTTCCGCCAGTTTGACGACCTGCAAGCGTACAGCGGCCAGTCTTAGCAGCAGCCTTCTTTCTTCCGGGTTTGGGGAAACAGAAGAAACACTTTAACCCAAACCATCCCAAAGCCAAAAGCCTGAATGTCGGCATTGCCAGGTTTTTGGCCTTGGAAATGTTGCCTTTCCGTCTGGTGGACACAGATGGGTTCCGCCACGTCATGGCCCTGCCTGCCCCCAATAACAGATGCTGAGCAGGCATTTCTTTGCCAGAAAAGACTTCCCTGCCCTGGCCAGCCATGTGTCATCTAAAATTCTAAGCGCGTTGTCTGCATTGTTCCGGAAAAGTCCATCTCACCACCGACACATGGATAGTAAGCACGGCCAAGGCCGCTATATCTCTGTGGGCAGCTCACTGGGTGAGCTGGGTGCATGTCTCTGGGGGGGACTGGGGCTCTCAGGCTCGGCGCACGCTCTTCAAAACCGCAGGGATGGTGCAGGGCTCTTTCCCCCAAGGTCCTCTGGTGGCATCACGGTGCGCGAGACACCAGGCCGTGTTGAAATTAATCTGCCTTGGAGACCGTCCCACACACAGGTCAGGAGCTGTGGACGGCTCTAAGCAACGAGAACCGAGCGCTGCTGGTTTACAAGAACCCTTTTGCCAGGCAAGGTGGTGTGCGATAACGGGCGAAAACTGCTGGCCGCCCTTAAGATCGGTAGGCTGGAGCACATCCCTTGCCTGGCACATGTCATGAACCTTGTCGTCTAGAAATTTCTAAAGCTACCCGGGTCTGGACTGCCTGCTGAAGAAGGCTCGAGGTCTGAGTTCGCACTTCCGCCGTTCGCACCCTGCTACTTTCCCCCCTGGCTGCGTTGCAGCGTCAAACTCGGCCCCCCCCGTCAACCGTTCATTGTTGACGTGGCAACACGCTGGAATTCCACCCTCCACATGCTCCAGCGATTGGGCAGCAGCGCAATGCCATTAAAGCAGTACGAAGTGACACATGGCCTGACAAGCAGCGGTACAGACCTCGGGGTGTTTTAACCACCGAGAGTGGGAGGCAGGTGAAAGAGCTCTGCACCATCCTTTGCCAGTTTTGAAAGAAGCCACCCAAAATGGTCAGTGCGGACAATGCCCTTGTCAGCATGAGCATTGTGGTGATCTTAGTTCTGGAACGATCGTTGGACACTCTGAAACAACAGGTCCCGCCAGCGATGGAGGAAAGGGGACGGACACGATCGGACACGGAGCCTTTCTCTCCGTCAAATCCACAAGGCCCGACAGTTTTACAATTCATCGGTCTTCATTAGGCAGTGGTTCGGGGGCCAGAGTAGTGCAAGGTGGCGCATCAGCTCTCAGGGTGCATCATCTCAGGCAAGCCAGGGCTGTGTTGAAGCTGTGCCGGAGGCAGCGGAGGAGGAGGAGGAGGAGGAGGAGGTATTCCTAGACACCGAGGTCCCTGCCTTGGAAAGAGGTTGGCGCGACTTTGAGGGGGAGGGGAAGATGAGGAAGATCAGTTTGCTAGTGCCCCTCGACCCAGAGGTTGGGAAATCAAGGCTCCAATTCTCACATGAGTGCTTGGTTTCTCCATTTCCTCCAACATGATCCTCGCATTAGGCCCTCAAAATGAAAAACAGTTTTCTGGGGGGCCACCCTCCTGGATCCCCGGTACAAAACAAAAATCAGCACTTTCCTTCCACCCACCCAAATAGAGAGTAAAATGCAGGAAATGGAGACCTTGCTGATTGATCAACTGGAGGGCATCTGTTGCGTCTGCTTCACGTTTTCCCCAAATGTCACGGTGGTACAACATCAGCGACGTGACAGCAGTAGAGTGCCAAGTAGGCGTAGCGGCAGCAGCAGGCAAGGTGGCAGAAGCCTAATGGGTTTGGGCCTTGGCAATCTTTGTTTACCACCTCACAACGCATGCAATGCAGGGCACACATCCAAACACAGAGATCAGTTAAGATCATGGTGGGACGACTATCTGCGTTCAACACCGATGTTTTTGCATTTTGTTCCGGACCCAATAGACTTTGGGTATCCAAAATGGACGAATGGCCCGAGCTGGCCCCGTTTACGCCATAGAAGGTGTTGTCCTGCCAGCAGCCAGCGTAATTCTGAGGGACCTTCAGCACAGCTGGAGGAGTCATTACAGACAAACGCATCCGGCTTTCCACAGATAATGTGGATCGTTTGACTTTCATCAAGATGAATCAGGCCAAAGGATCTCTGATGATGTTGTGGCCCAATTGCCGAGGTCACCGATTAGTTGCCCGGGCTACTTCACATTCCTTTTCAAACAGAAATGGTCCTCTTGAAAACTTTTATTTAAAATGATCATTTCTTACTGCAAATTTTATTCTCTTTTCCAAAAAGTTCATTTTGATGGTTTTGCTGTGAGGAGACTGTAAAAGACTGCAAGGTTTCATGACAACACCGTATTCCATTTACTCACTTTTTCTTAAGAATTTTCGCTTTGTCAATGGTTTTGAGGTCATGTTGCTGTGAGATAAGCAATAATCATGGTCTTTTGGGAAAAGAAATGTGACTTCTAAGTGGCTTTCTCCCTCACCCAATTTTTTAATAGTGGCTGAGAAGTCATATTTTTTAATTTTTTGGGGTCATGTTGTGTGAGATACAGCTATAATTATGGTCCTTTGGAATAGAAATGTGGCTTCTAAGTGGCATTTCTCCCCCACAATTTTTAACAGTGGCTGAGAAGTCATTTTTATAATTTTTTGGTCATGCGCTTTGAAATGCAGCAATACTACAGATCCTATTATAAAAAAATGTTGTTTCTAAAAAGACATTGTTCTTCACAATTGACCAAAGTGGCTCAAGGGTCATGCTTTGAATTTTGGGGGGATTTTGCTGTGACATGCAGCTATTTCTAAAAGGTCCTATTCTAAAAAATGTTGTTTCTAACAGACATTTGTTCTTCACAATTGACCAAAGTGGCTCAAGGGTCATGCTTTGAAAATTTTTGGGGGCATTTTGCTGTGACATGCAGCTATACTACAGGTCCTATTCTAAAAAAATGTTGTTTCTAACAGGGCATTTGTTCTTCACAATTGTCAAGAGTGGCTCAAGGGTGATTGGTGCTGTCAGAAACAGGAATAGGTAGGACACTGTTAATGGACAATATTTCAAAATGACTTTTTTTTGCAAGATCTTTAACATAGCTAACAATCCCTGTATTGAGACAACCATTTAATACAATGGGAAAAAAGAGAAAAAAAAGACATGGTGGGGTTCCATCCTAATTTAAAAATGTGTTTCTAGAATTAAAGTATAAAAAACCTTGCATGTACAAAATAGCTGTTAAAAAAATTCCTCTGAAATTTTACAAGGGAGGTACAGGAAAACTTGAAACCCGAAGTAGGTTATTCAGAGAACATGGAGTATGGAGCACAGACAGAGAACAAAGTACAGAGACCATTTCCTCCAGCACGTTGAGTAAAATGAGAAAAAGAATGCCAAGGGCACCTGGGTGTAACAGGAGCGTTAACCACCAGTATTTCCAAGTGAAGCCAATTGGTCCACACTCATACGGAGGGGGAAGCGCTACCCAGGTATGACTGTGTACAGGGAAGGCGGAGTTCTCACACTTCCGCTTCCGCAACTCTGCTTCTAGCAAAGACAGTTTGTTGCTGCGTCATCAGGGGATTTTAACCTGCGTGTTAATAGATGACGGACGCCACCTGGGCTTTCACCGCACCCACTTTTAACTCCGGGCCCTAGGTCATGGGTGTGGCCCAGGACAGGTATAGTCAATGTCCAGTTCAACTAAAATGGTGGTTGAAAGACTCCTTTTTCCGGCACTTTTTAAATGTGGGGTCATGCAGGTTTGGGGCTCATGCTGTGGCCCGGACAGGTATAGTCAATGTCAAGTGAAACAAAAATGGGGGATGAAAGACTCCTTTTTCCCCGCACTTTTTTTAAAAGTGGGGGTCATGCAGGTTTTGGGCTCATGGTGGCCCAGGACAGGTATATTAATGTCCAGTGAAACTAAAATGGTGGTTGAAAGACCCTTTTTCCCGGGACTTTTTTAAATTTTGGGGGGCATGCAGGGTTTTGGGGGTCATGCTGTGGCCCAGGGCAGGTATAGTCAATGTCCATGAAACTAAAATTTGGGGATTGAAAGTCTCCTTTCTCCGGCACTTTTTAAATGTGGGGTCATCAGGTTTGGGGCTCACGTGGGCCCAGGGCAGGTATAGTCAATGTCCAGTGAAACAAAATGGTGGTTGAAAGACTCCTTTTTTCCCGGGACTTTTTAAACTGTGGGTCACAGGTTTAATGGTCATTCTGCGGTACAGGACAGATATAGTTAGTGTCCAGTTCAACTAAAATGGTGGTTGAAAGAAATCCTTTTTGCGGCACTTTTTAAATCTGGGGTCATGCAGGTTTGGGGCTCATGCGCGTTCCAGGACAGGGATATTCAATGTCCCCGTTCAAGTAAGATGATGGTTTAAATCATACTGCCTTCTGGCGCTTTTTAATTTGTGGGTGATGCGGTTTAAGGTCAGGCTGTGGTACAAGACAGGGGTAGTGAATGGTCCCGTGACTTTTTTTCTGTGACTTTTATAACCTAATTGTGATGCCTAAGATGTAGCACGAAACCATTTGACTGTTGTGGATGTTAATTTAGCTTCTCCAGCCTTGTTGGGTTGTAATAATGAAGGTGTTTGTTGCTCTCCAATAGACTTTAATGGTAATCGCTCATAATCGATGCTCACTATCGAAAAACCTTATCGATAGCGGCCGACTATCGACTATCGATCGATCTCAATAGCCAACGCAATCGCTCAACACTACTGATAGTAAATTAAAATGGATGCATTGATTATCAATTCATATAACAGTTATCACTAATTCCACTTCAGAAGATAGAGAGATATTCCTGGAATACATCCCTGTGCGGCAAGGTGTCGCTCTATAGCTTACAGGTCCAGCTACTTCTAACTTCACAGCAAACTTTCTCAGCTTTTATCTTACTTGAAACAAATGCCTGTGTAGCCAAGTGTTACGCAAGCTGACAGATCAGTACTTTTCCAGTATAAGGCCTCACTCCTTCGAATGGCCAGTTCTTAAGAGGTTAACCTGGCACTGGAATAATCCATAACTTGATGCTGAACACCCTTGGTCATTCCCAAGCCATGAACACCTGCATTCCCATGATTTCCTAAACATTGCTGGGTTGTAGTTGTTTACACCAGCACAGACTCAGTACAGCGCTCCCACGACAGAGCCATATGAGAGACCCTGATAACAGACCTTTGTGTCAATATGTACTGTTTCTCACTAACATTTACCAGGAGTCAGGAAATTTACAGCTTAAAGACTAGCTATTACCATCCAATATTCTTAAAGAGATGCTGTCAATATGGATTCCGGAAGGTCAATAAATCTCTTAGCACTACAAGTATCTGTGTAATAAATTTGATGGTGTGTGGTGTGAGGAATTCCCATCGTTGTTTCAATACGTATTATCAGTACCTGATCAGAACCTGTAAGCTCACCTTGAGGGTGTCTATAGAGGTGGGCCTCACCAGAAGGGCGATCTTGCCTGAAGGAGGTGTGGTTGTATTGAATTGAGGTTCTTTGTTGTTTTAATTGTTTTAATGTAGTTTTTCAGGACAAGACTTTGGGGGAATTCAGCCAGAAAAGCTGACACACATACAGGGACACAGAGATTGACTGTGATACAGTGATGCAGATAGAGCGGATGTGTGAATGGAAAAAAAAAAAGTTGATGATTGATACACATGGTTTCAGAAGACAGATTAAATGAAAAAAATATATGGAAAAGGTTTTTGAGGAAAGGCAATGCTTTAAAAAAAAAAACAGAATTTTATGTATACTATCATGGACCTTGCAAAGCATAAATTACTGGACATATATTAATATAAGTGTGTTATTAAGTCATGAATAACCATTCAGGAGCCATTGCTCAAAAATAGATATATTTACTAAGTGGCTAGGGCTGCAGTTGTTCTCACATATTGATATAGTAATATGGTATAATGGTCCATGTTTTTGTGACATAATGGAGAGTTCTGGAGAACAAAGTAGGGAAAAAAAAGACAAATAGATGGGTCTATTGCCTACCATTGGTAATACTAAATATGTAAATCACTCTTGCAGTTATGGTAGTAAATATATGGTAGAGCAGGTTTTACATTATCAGATTTTTAAGATGTTAACAAGCGTGAAGTTTTTGTTCCTAGGTTCCAAGCTCTCTTCCAGGTGATATTGATTGGTCCAACAAAAACACAAAGACGGAGTATGTCATGGACACATTGATAAATGTGAGGTCTCCGAGTATAGAGAATCAAACAACAATCTATAGAAGCTGTTCTCTTGTGGATGGTACAGTAAGCTCCATAAAAGAACATAATGAGATTGCATCAGTCCTAAGTAAGAAAGTGTTATGTTGTTTGTCTGGTTAAACCACAAATGGGAATAGCAGCCAAGAATGCAATTGCAAAACTAACCCTTGTAGTAGTAACAGTTAGAATGGCAACCTCTTACATCCATCTCTCACATGCTGAACTAATGCAGGGACAGAATGCAGTAGGGAAAGTCTTCAGGTTGGGGTCGTTCTTATCAGAGCGGCTGCTCCAATAGGAAAGGACAGGGTGAAAACAAACAAAATATTTTTAGGGCTATTCAGAGTTGTTATAAATCATCTGTACTCTTATTAACCCCCAAACGACCTAGGACGTATGCATACGTCCAGGTCGTTTGGGGGTTAACGCACCTGGACGTATGTATACGTACTGAGGATCGCGCGAACTCTAAAACAAAGTTTGTGCGATCGCCGCAGTATGTCAGCTGTATATTACAGCTGACATCCCACAGCATCGACCCCGACTGGAGATCACTCCGGGTGGGGGGGGGAGCAATTAACCCCTTAAATACCATGACCGATAGGTCACAATAACTAAGGGAGACACAGGAGTAGCGATCTCCTCCTGCGTCTCTGTCGGCGACAGCAGCTGTACGATCATACAGGATCGTGTGGCTGCTGTGTGCTGACAGACAGCACGGAAGGTATAGAATGCTTTCTGGGTTATCTGTGACGGTAACATGCCCGGCCGTGCCCTGTGGGCATGTCCGGGCATTGTAACTGACAGCTGCCATAGAGACCAATACACAGCAATAACTGTGAATTGATTTCTATATGAATGAGCGATCTGAAGATCACTCATTCAAATCCCATATGGGGAAAAGTAAAAAAAATGGGAAAAAGTAAAAAAAAGTGAAAAACAAGTAAAACACAAACACAAAAAATAAAATAAAAAACACGTACACCGCCCTTTTCCCCTTTACAAACGGCAATCGCCCCAAAAAAGATCAAAAATAAATAAAGTACCCATATTTGGTATCGCCGCATGTGTAACGACCTGCCCTATAAATCTTTCATGTTAATTAACCCGTACGATGAACGGCGAAAAAAAAAAAAAAAACAATCACAGAATTAAGATTTTTGTTCATCCCGCAGCACATAAAATGAAATAAAAAGCGATCAAAAACTCCTATAAACGCCATCGTTGTACCAATTAAAACGTCAGTTGCAAACAAAAAGTCCTTACACATCTCTGTATACCGAAAAATAATAAAGTCATTGCTCTCAGAAGATAGCGATGCATAAATATTCTTTTACACACTAAAAACACTTTTTTTTTTTAACATGTTTCAACATAAAAAAAACTTTATGAATTGGGTATCGCCGTAATCTTATCAACCCACAGAGTAAAGCTAACTTATCACGGATACTGCACATTGAGCGCTGTTAAAAATAAAAATAAAAAACACTACTAGGATTGCAGTATTTTCTTCACCCTGCCTTCCAAAAAACGGATTTAAAACTGATCAAAAAGTCTTGTCTCCCCAAAAATGATACCAATCAAAACATCAACTCAAACGGCAAAAAACAAACCTGTACACAGCTCCGTACACAGAAAAATAAAAAAGTTATGGCTCCCGGACTATGGCGATGCAAAAACATGTTTTCCAGTTTGAATAAAAGTGTTTTTATTGTATAAAAGTAGTAAAACATAAAAAAATATACAAATTGGGTATCGCTGTAATCGTATCGACCTGCTGAGTAAAGCTAGCATATCATTTATACTGCACATTGACCGCTGTAAAAAACAAAAATAAAAAACACTACGAGGATTGCTGTATTTTGTTCAAAACGCCTCACATAAGCCTTAATAAAATGTGAACAAAGCATCATATGCACCCCATAATGGTGCCAATAAAAGCATCAATTCACCCCGCAAAACAAATAAGCCCCTACACAGCTCCGTACACAGCAAAATAAAAAAGTTATGGCTGTCACAATAGGACAACATAAAAACGCAATTTTTTATAGACATTTTTATTGTGTATAAGTAATAAAACATAAAAAACTATCTAAAATTTATATCATTGTAATTGTACCGACCCCCATAGTAAAGTTATCATGTCATTTACACTGCACGGCAAACGCTGTAAAATTGAAACCCAAAAAAACAATAACAGAACTGTGTTCCCTCCCCTCCCCATTTTCATGGTCCAATGCTAAAAAAAACTATGGAACACCTGTGTGCCCAAAATGCACAATACACCCCTAGATGAGATCCCTGAGGGGTGTTGAATCCAAAATGGGGCGACTTCTGGAAGGTTTCACCTGTTCTGGTCATTTGGGGGCTTTGGAAATGCGACATGGCCCCACCAAAATCTGCGTTCCAAAAGCCAAATAGCGCTCCCTTCCTTATATGCCCTGCCATGCGCCCAAACAGCAGTTTACACCCACATGAAGGGTATTGCCGAACTCGGAAGAAATTGTGTAACAAATTTTGGGTGCTTTTTTTTCCAGGATTCCTTGTAAATATGAAACATTTTAAGCTGAAATAGCAGATTGTTGGAAAAAAAATTTAATTTTCACAGCCTAATGCTAAAAAAAAATTTGTAAATTACCTGTGGGTTCGATATACAGTACTCACTGCACCCCTGGATATATTCCTTAAGGGGTTTAGGTTCCAATATGGGGTCTTTTTAGGGGTGTTTATTAAGGTTTAGGACCTTAGGGTGTCCACAAACCTGAAATGATGCCTAAATAAAATCGTCCAAACTATAAAGAAAATAAATCCCTTTAAAATTTAACTTTTAATCATTCCTATAAAATCCTCTCAATATAGAAATTTTTTTTTTAACCAGTTACAATACTAAATCAGAATAGGCGTGTTACTTACCACCTTGATACCGCAATCAGTATTCTTATACGGATGGTGGTTATAAGGTCCGGGTTAGGAAGCAGTAATGGTTCCAATCTAGATGGAATATGGATTACAGTATTCTATCCCTATACTAATTAATCCTAACCTTTCCCTACCTACGTGGGGCCCCCGCTCTGAGAAGAGCGACCCTCAGGGGCATACTGAGTGAATGGACATGACTAGTTCCATTTTGGACGTAACAAGTTCCATATGACCCCGGTGATAAATGAACCTTTATTCTTTGTTGCCATATAACCCACTGAGGAGAGGAGTATTTATTATCCTCGGAGAAACGCGTCTGGGTAATTTATGGAGTACTGGTATGACTTATTTGCTCCCATAGGAGCTCCAGGGAATAGCGATTAGTCTACTTGAGGGGTTGTGCAGTGTGGGGTCGCTCTTCTCAGAGCGGGGGCCCCACGTAGGTAGGGAAAGGTTAGGATTAATTAGTATAGGGATAGAATACTGTAATCCATATTCCATCTAGATTGGAACCATTACTGCGTCCTAACCCGGACCTTATAACCCCCATCCGTATAAGAATACTGATTGCGGTATCAAGGTGGTAAGTAACACGCCTATTCTGATTTAGTATTGTAACTGGTTAAAAAAAAAATTTCTATATTGAGAGGATTTTATAGGAATGATTAAAAGTTAAATTTTAAAGGGATTTATTTTCTTTATAGTTTGGATAAATATTTCTGTCCCTATAGGTATTGTTTTGTTTTTTTCTAGTCTATCTAAATAAAATCGTATTGAAAATCAGACCCCAGAGCCCAGTAGGTGCTCCTCCTATTCTGAGGTTTGTGGTGAGCCAAATAATGCACTAGGCCACATATGGGATATCTCTAAAAACGGCAGACCTGGTGGAATTGATATTAAGCTGCATTTACCTGGTCACATTTACCGTATTGCAGTGAATAATAGATAAATATTGAAAATCTGCAAAAATAAGTGAAATTTTGAAATTTCACCTCCACTTTGCTTTATTTTCTGTGAAATACCTAAAGGGTTAACAAACTTCCTAAACACTGTTGTAAATACTTTAAGGGGTCTAGTTTCTTAGATGGAGTGATTTATGGGGGTATCTACCATACAGGCCTCTCAAAGCCACGTCCGTCAGAACTGGAGTGGTCCCTAAAAAAATGTATATTGCAGATTTTCTTGAAAATGTGAGAAATTACTATTAAGTTTCTAAGCCCCCTAATGTCGTAAAAAAAAATTTAAAAAATGAGGCCAACCTATAGTGGACATATGGTAGATGCTAGTTATAAGCTATTTTGTGGTAAATGATTATCTGTCTTGCACGCAGAAATTTTGGAGCTTTCAAAATTACACATTTTTCCAAATTTTCACAAAATTTTGGTATTTTTCACAAACAAACACGGATTGTATGGACCAAAATTTCTTACTAACTTAAAGCACAATGTGTCACGAGAAGTCTCTGAATCACATGGATAGGTAAAAGTGTGAAAAAGTTATTCTCACATGCCAGATTTCAAAAATAGGGCTGTGTCAGGAAGGCCAAAACTGGCTTGGCCCTTAAAGGGTTAAGGACTTGAAAGGTATGCTCAGCAGGAGGGGTTGCCATTACAAGATGTGAGTAAGTACAGTATAATGTTATTCACTTAGACTATCCAAATATGAATCTAACATATCATAAATAGATAACCTACATAACTGAAATAATTTTATAACACAAAAGGAGAACACCAAGCTAGCTAGAAAAGAAAGATATGACTAAACGGTCTGTTAGTAGTGGTCTGAAACCACAATCCAGTTCATTTCCTTATTAACAACTGGGACATATGAGGAAGTACTCTCTGCAAAGATAAAATTAAAAGAGAGGGTCCCCCTACCTGAGTACCCTTTTAGTATAACTGAAATGGATGCAATCTCTCATGAACTTTTAGACGAAGGGGTAATCATGGAAACGTGTCTCTATGTAACACATCATTATAGTCATTACAGCCCATGAACAAGGAAATGTAGTTTTGTGCCAAGGTGCACACCATTCCCCTAGCATGCTCACAGCAGTGATGTCACAACTATTAGCAGAATGTGTCCCAAGACACAGTGATTTTACAATACATAGACAACATATTAATCAGCATGTCATCATTAGAGCTGTATAAAAAGGCATCAGTTTCATTGCTAAATTTCCTTCAAGACAAGAATTACAACAATTGTAAGGCCTTAAAGGGGATGTATCGCTTCAGCAGTTCGGCTGTTCTCTCAAAGCTAGATTGTCTCACTTGGTTCTCTCACTTCCTGAAATCCAGGGGTTTTGCTTCTCCTCCCAGCTGGGCGTTTCTTAACTGAAGGGGGATGACATCATCGCCCCCCCCTCATTGTTTGTGCTCGCTCCCAAGACAATGTCATTGTTTGAGAGCAGAGTGGAGCTCTGCAGACATCCTCCAATGGAGAGTTTGCTGCCTGGAGTGATGTGCTGTCAACTAGTCCCCGGCGCCGCCGCTATCCGCCGCCGCCGCCGATCGTTAGGGTCCTAAGCCGCTACCAGTCGCTAAGCTATCGGCTTAGCGGCTTAGGACCTTGGCGACGGCAGCGGTGGCGGGACTAACTGTATGTGCGTCCGCCAGACGCACATACAGTTAGATGCTTCAGCGGAGCAGAGAGCTCCGCAGAGTAATCTGTGGCCGCAGACAGGATGCGGCTCTGTGCGCGCCGGAGTGCACAGCCCGGGCGGCGTGCGCGTCGTCACGCTGCCGGCGCGCGGCCTGGGTGACGTCACAACCCCTGAAGAAAAGACCCGGGAGCAGCGACAGGGAGCGAGGTCAGCTAAGCGCTGTCAGGGTAGTACTTTTAAGTAGCGCTATTCATGCTGGTGGTCTATTATCTATTGTTCTCTGTGCCGGGAGGGGGCTATTATCTATTGTTATATGTTAGGGAGGGGGCTATTATCTATTGTTATATGTGCAGGGAGGGGGGCTATTATCTATTGTTATATGTGCAGGGAGGGGCTATTATCTATTGTTATATGTGCAGGGGGGCCTATTATCTACTGTTATATGTGCAGGGAGGGGGGCTATTATCTACTGTTATATGTGAAGGGAGTGGGGCTATAAACTATTGTTATATGTGAAGGGAGGGGGGCTATTATCTATTGTTATATGTGCAGGAGGGGGCTATTATCTATTGTTATATGTGCAGGGAGGGGCTATTATCTATTGTTATATGTGCAGGGAGGGGGGGAAATTAACTATTGTATATGTGCTGGTAGGGTCTATTATCTATTGTTATATGTGCAGGGAGGGGGGCTATTATCTACTGTTATATGTGCAGGGAGGAGGGCTATTATCTACTGTCATATGTGCAGGGAGGAGGGCTATTATCTACTGTCATATGTGCAGGGAGGGGGGTATTATCTACTGTCATATGTGCAGGGAGGGGGGCTATTATCTACTGTCATATGTGCAGGGAGGGGGGGCTATTATCTACTGTCATATGTGCAGGGAGGGGAGCTATTATCTACTGTCATATGTGCAGGGAGGGGGCTATTATCTACTGTTATATGTGCAGGGAGGAGCTATAATCTACCTACATATGTGCTGTGAGGCCTATAAGCTACCTAAATATACACGTGCTGTGGGGCCTATAAGCTATCTATATACCTGCTGGGGGACCTAAACCTGCCTATATACCTGTTGGGGACCTAAACCTGCCTATATACCTGCTGGGGGACCTAAAACTGCCTATATACCTACTTGGGGGATCCATAACTTGCCTATATACCTACTGGGGGATCCATAACCTGCCCATATACCTGCTGGGGGATCCATAAACTGCCTATTTTACCTGCTGGGGGATCCATAAACTGCCTATATACCTGCTGGCGGATCCATAACCTGCCCATACACCGCCTGGGGGATCCATAACCTGCCCATATACCTGCTGGGGGGATCCATAACCTGCCTATATACCTGCTGGGGGATCCATAACCTGCCTATATACCTGCTGGGGGATCCATAACCTGCCCACATACCTGCTGGGGGATCCATAACCTGCCCATATACCTGCTGGGGGATCCATAACCTGCCCACATAAACCTGCTGGGGGATCCCTAACCAGCCCACATACCTGCTGGGGGATCCATAACCTGCCCACATACCTGCTGGGGGATCCATAACCTGCCCACATACGGGCGGGGGGTAACCATAACCTGCCCACATACCTGCTGGGGGATCCATAACCTGCCCACCGACCTGCTGGGGGATCCATAACCTGCCCATATACCTGCTGGGGGATCCATAACCTGCCCACATACCTGCTGGGGGATCCATAACCTGCCCACATACCTGCTGGGGGATCCATAACCTGCCCATATACCTGCTGGGGGATCCATAACCTGCCTATATACCTGCTGGGGGATATATAAAGTATATAACCACCTGCTGGGGGGACGAATAACTTACTGGGGGACCCTTTTACTTCATGGGGGACTCATAATTTACTGCGTTGGTGAAGTCGCTAAACAGTCGTTAAGCGATTGTTATGGGCCTCAAGACAAGTAGTTGATATAGAGTTAGCAATCGAATCCAGCGGATCTCCAGGTTCGGTTGTTAAAGCCGGTTGATAAGGCCTCATGTGTATTGTTTAGACATTAGACAATCGACTCCGGGGGGACTACCAGGATGTAAAGGGAAACCGAAAAAAGTAAATTGTAAGTGCGCCGTTAACTTGTGGGAAAGAAATCGTACGTGACTTCATGATTAAATGACGCTTAAGTTTTTATGACGTCCAATCTTCAGTATAAATGATGTGTTATCTGTATTCTGCAAGTTAGTACAATTCCGATGATATCAAAATGTAGGGTTTTCATTGTATTTTAGAAGTTTTGAAAAAATAAAAACATTCTCTTAACTTTGCGCAGCAGCACTAGTTTTTACACATTAAAGGGGTTGTCTCGCTACAAAGAATAGCTTTCAAATTGTAGGGAACACAAAAATAAAATACATTTCCAAATATATTGCTTTGTTCCTTGTTTTCCATAAGGAAGATTCCAATGTGAATTTATGACCTCCTGGCTATTTCAGTTACCGCTCAGTAACTGACCTGTAATAAAATTCTCCCCCTTGCTGTTTGTTCACAATTGACCCGATTACTGTGAGTGATGTCATTCACACAGGTCCCTGCAGTGTCCTGTGATGTCAGCAGTAAAAAGCTTGTTTTATGTAAAAATAAAACAAAAACTGTAAATTAGGGCTTTTGTTTATGGGGCATCAGATAAGAAGTCTGTTCGTAGTTTGACAAACTAAATCTGATCTAATTAGCTTCTGGAAAGCACAGCATGGCCATGAGCTGTACAAGACATGAGCTTTTGCCAATGAGTCAGTCTGAACCTGGAAGTGTGAACTGAGTATTTCATTCATGCAACTTCACTGAAAACTCTGAAGGGAGACAAACTCCTTATTCAAATCCAGCACTCTTAGACCATGACGGGTAGAGTAGATACAAGTAAAAAACATCTTAGTTTATTTCATCGCTTTAAAAACTTGTACAGACACACGCAGCTGAGAAGCAATACAGATGAAGTAACCGACGCGTTTCGGTTCATTTTTTCCGGGCTGAAGTGTATTTATTTTCAGGGCCATTTGAAGCAATGAAACGTTACATGATCATGATCTTCTTATATGAATCCTGTGAGTGTCAGAATTCTACTCAAGAAACAACCTATGGATTGACCTATATGTACACAGAAGAAGGAGGTATGTACCATATAGAAGATCATGTAAAGTGCAAGTGAAGGGGTACCACAAATATGGGGGGCACAAAATGGTTAAATGGGCTCATTAGTGGTGGTGAGCTGAGAGTTGTAGTGCGACTGGCAAATAAGGACCGCAGAGACAGCAGCAGGTTGCCGTCTTGGCACTCTTTACTCACAGCTCTAGTTTAAGACGTCTAATTAGGCCATGTCCCCACGGCACGGTTTTTCAGCCATTTGAAAACCGTCTGCAAACCGGCTGAAAAACTTTTAAACAGACCGTGGTGCTTCCGCACGGAAAACAGGACAAATTTTTAAAACCGTCGGATATAAACGGGACGGTATTTTTCCTTTGCCGTCTGAATGGCAACTCAACAGAGCAGAAAACAATCGGACCGCAACATCCTAGCGACGTGTCGGAAGTTAAATTCCTTTTTCAAGGCATTGAAAAGTCGCTAGGATGTGCGGGGAATTTTGTTTCTGCACATGTTGAGGGGTTCCCCGGGTTCTCTATCGAGGACCCAGGGTCTTGATTCCCTGATTCCCCAAGAGGGAGATGCAATGAGAGGAGCGAGTAAGCTCGAGCACTGACCAGGTTTTTACCACTTGTATCATCTCTATATGTTTATGTATTCAGTACTAAGCATGTTTACAATATGAAGAAACAATGATAAAATCATAAACTATATTAAGGCCTTGAAGGTGTTTTATTTCGTTATTGAGCACAAAGATACTGACAGCACACAGATACTGACAGCACACAGATACTGACAGCATAAAGATACTGACGGCACACAGATACTGACGGCATAAAGATACTGACGGCACACAGATACTGACAGCATAAAGATACTGACAGCACGCAGATACTGACAGCACGCAGATACTGACAGCACACAGATACTGACAGCATAAAGATACTGACAACACACAGATACTGACGGCACGCAGATACTGACGGCACGCAGATACTGACAGCACGCAGATACTGACAGCACGCAGATAATGACAGCACACAGATAATGACAGCACACAGATACTGACAGCATAAAGATACTGACAGCATGCAAATACTGTCAGCACGCAGATACCGACGGCACGCAATACCGCAGCCAATACCGACAGCACGCAGATACTGACGGCACGCAGATACTGACGGCACGCAGATACTGACGGCACGCAGATACCGACGGCACGCAGATACCGACAGCACGCAGATACCGACGGCACGCAGATCCCACAAACGGAACCACGCGATACTGACAGCACACAGATACTGACAGCACGCAGATACTGACCGCACAAAGATACTGACTGCACCCAGATACTGACGGCACTCAGATACTGACGGCACGCAGATACTGACGGCACGCAGATACTGACGGCACGCAGATACTGACGGCACGCAGATACTGACGGCACTCAGATAATGACTGCACCCAGATACCGACAGCACGCAGATACCGACAGCACGCAGATACTGACAGCACGCAGATACTGACAGCACGCAGATACTGACAGCACGCAGATACTCTGCAGTTTCCCCTCCTACGTTGTTACAGATAAACTAGAGACTGATGAGGTTTGGGAGCACTTACAGACAACTTGCAGGTGAAAAGTTGGACCACAGTCACAGCCATACTACTCCGGGAAGCTTGTCAATTACTAAGTAGAACTGCCCAATGGACCCCTAAACCCAAAATGAGCAGTGGATTAAATGAACATATCATACGCTATATTACATCTTTCCCATAAATATGTAAATCAATCTGCTCAGCTCCTCCCGCTCCGTAATATGCTGCAAACATATTATACTGCATTTTCTACATGACAGATTCCTTTTAGGGGCCAGTCCAGGTTATTGGGCACGGATTCCAGCTATGCCGCTGTACTGCGCTCCAATGCAGCTGGAATCGTCCAGGCATTTACGGTAATCCACAGCTCAAAAGAGAACTATGGATTCCGTTTCTCCTGACCGCTCGGCGAATCCGCCGGGCGGGGAGAAAGTGACATGCACATTATTTATGGCGTGTACGCACCGTGGATAATGACTGTCTACTCGCCGGCCCCCCGCCCCGTCCCCGCTGCACGGCAGCAGGCGTAATTGCAGGGCGAAATCCGTCTCCGCAATTACGTCGGCAATAAACCGTGTGAACCCCGCCTTAAAGTGAAACTATCAGTTGATTCATCCTGCGCTATCTCAGAGTAGGATATTAAAGAGAGGAGAAGAGCTGAGTTCTGTAACATACAATATAGGCTTATTTGATTTGGAGCAGGATTCCTGAGTAAAAAGCAAAGTAAATCCTGACAGGACCCCTAGGTAAGATACTGAGAGTTCTGCTTACTCTGCCTACACACAGCAATTGACAGTCTGTGCTGTACACACGTTCATCAAAGAAGTTGTCAATCATCGTTTGTGGGCGGGGTAAGCAGGACTCTCACTGTCTCTTAGGAGTCCTGTCAGGTTCTTCTCTACTTTTCACTCAGAAATATAAACCTATATATCACAGAGCTCAGTTTATCTCCCTCTATCACATCCTGCTCTTAGGACTGAATAAATCCTGTGACATATTTCCTGAAGATACCACTACAACCTTATATGTATTTTTTGAAAGCTTAAAGTCAATCATAATCATAGCTGTCCCCATAGTAACTGATATGTGTGCGTCTCTCTCTATCTCTCTATATATATATATATATATATATATATATGGTTATATACATATTTCTGTAATATAATATTAGTTTACTAAGTTTAGTAACTTTATGTTTTTAAAGTTCCAAGAACAGGTCCGCATAATGTGACTGTAAAAAATGTCACTAAGACCTCAGCTACAATTGAGTGGGAAGAGATTCCTGAAGACGACTGCCTGGGATTTTTGCTGGGCTACAGAATTTCCTGCACTGATACTTCAGGAAACACCAGACTAGGTATGTAATGTAAAACAATGTTTTGCCCTAATCACTAGCTGTGACTGCAATATAAATAAAGTAAAAAATATTAATTTGTCAGCTCCTGAATGGTGCCCCAGTGGATCTTGTGGAAGGCATGGATCTTGAGTTCTTTTGATCCGTGATAAAAAGTGTACTAAGATAATATTTTTTAAAATATAGTGATAGGTGAATTATCTTTGTACAAGCAAGGCGAGGAGAAAAATCAAAATATGGACTGAAGTAGTGGCTTCCAAGCTCTGCTGAGTAATGTTAAAGGGGTTTTCTCACTACAAAAATTAACTTTCAACATGTTGGGAAGGTTGAATCAAGATTTTTTTCCAAATGCATTCCTTATTTCATATTACTTTGATCAAAATAGATATCTGCTCTGCTCTGAGAGCACACAGATTTATCTGGTTATCGTCCTGCCGTCCGTTCTCAATTAGACAGAGAGCAGGGAGTGACCAGCACGGACAGCAGCCTGAAAATGGAGTTTGTAATATCTAACAAACAAAGCAGATTAATCACTTTTGATTGTTTACTTTGATCTGAAATCCCTCTGCATTATTGATTACATCTTCTGCAGTCACAGTGCAATTAGAAGAGCTAAGAATACAGAGCTGATATACTAATCACTGCTATAGAACCACCCATAGCCTAACCAGGTGTGTGAATGAGGAAGTGTGGATCTGAAGCTGCCTGTGGCTCTGTGGAACAGCATGGTGAGAAAACCCCTTTAATCAAGATCTCTGCAGTTGAAGCTCAGTTCTAATGATATACCACTAGAATAAGGTGATGTAACCTACTCCACACGACTTGTACATTGAACAAGTATATTGAACAATATGTGACATGCGCTTAAATATTTTATTCAACAAAAATAAATGAATAAAAAGAGTAGCATATGTCATAAAATACTCAAAATTGTGCTCACCTCTTGCATCAATCTAGATCAGAATCTTTTGCAGGTTTCTGGGCCTTTGTTCACAGGCAAACATAATAGGTAGCACTACTGGCAATAGCAGACATGATTCTAGTAGTAGGGTACATGCTGACTGAGGCCCCGATTGGATATACCTGTCCCGTGCCGGCTGCTTGTAAACATACAGTACACCATATGGACCATCAAAGCTTCTATGCTTAATTAGGTGAATTACTTACTTTTCTTACTTTTTACATTTGCTGCCCTTTTTGATTTATACTTTTTTTTCAAAGGTTGGAAAACTTCTTTAACTTTTCCCTTGGTGATTCTATTTGAAATACATTAATGTGGATCAACTAACTGAATATAAGACGTTGGACTATGCTCTTGTATTTCATAAGAATACAGAAAACCTGACACTGCAGCCTTCGAGGAAATGATAAAAAAAAACTACCCTTACTGTGGTTACTCATCTCTTCACCTAGTGTGTTATCTGTCATCTAGAACATTTGCACAGCGAGGCTGAGGAAAGGTTAATGCAGCAGTATTTGTGATGACCCCATGTCCTGAGTGTAAGATTCTATTTATAATGTAGCTCAATAACCACAGTTCCTGATATTTAACATCACGTTACTCAAATGGACATTCATTCATTTCATTCCACTTTCACCCCCTTTCCCACTAGTGCATGGTATTCTTTTATCCCTATTGTACATTGTCCCCATTTTATCTGCTCCTATACAAGTGCATGTGTAGAGCTGGCCGGCCACTTTGCCACTAATCTGTAGTAAGTTCTGCCGGCTTCTGCAGCTCTTCTCCACCTCTGTGCACGCACTGATACCTGAGATTTACTATCTTCAATCTACCACTTCCCTGCACAGGGAATACACATACTAACATAGGTTTTAAAGTTGAAAAATATCATAAATCTATCCATTTCAGACTGATATTCTGCATTGTTGATCAAGAGGAAGGCAATAAACTCATGGAACAGAAGCCAGCAGTCCTAATCCTTGGGGAAAAAATCCCTTATGACTATAAGGGCATGTCCCCACTGCACGGGTTTTCGGCCAGTTTTTCAGCCGGTTTACGGTTTTTCAGACCGCCTAAAAAACCGGCCGAAAATGAGCACAATTGTGCTCTATGGAAAACCCGTGCAGCAGTCCCCACTGCATGGGTTTTCCGCCCAAAACATTGAACATGCACAATCTTCCGTCCGGTTTCCGGACGGAACATGTGCATCTCAATGGGAAGGGGGAGGGCTGTTCTCCGGTATTTGTCCACTGCCGTGTAAATGGCCCCTAAATCTGGCGCTCAGTATAAACCCTGGATCAATGATCCTTTTACAATATGTTGCAACAGTATGACACAAAAAATTCATCCAAGCCCTTTTTGGACTAATGTTAAGTGCTACTTGGTTATAGTGGGCAACTCATACTGTGTGGAAGCTCCCTCAGTTATAGAACTTACTTGTAGTTTGAGCAATGGATCACTCTTCTCCTTTCAAGAAAGCAAGAAACGTTAGTGCGCAGACACCTAGGGCGACGTGGGGGTGGGAAGTCCGACATCTTTTCAGCCTGAAAACTGGCACAGCCCCGTTTGCTATACTTTTAATCAGGCGCACTCTAATATGAGGCGCATTACAAAACACCGGCGGCACTTTGTAATGCGCCTGAGATCGGGGGGTGTGCTCTAGGCGCATCGCACTACAACCGTACGAGTCTACACATTTATAGCTTCAGTACGGCAAATCCAGGCACATTAGTGCTGGAACAGGTAGAGCACTTTAAAAGTGTAGGATAAATCTTAACGGGACCAGCGATTCTTCAGTGAATAAATCTTCAATATTTATTAAAGTGCAAAGCATCCACAACAAAGAGGGTAGAAACAGGGTTAAAAACCGACGCGTTTCGGGTACTACATGGTGCCCTTGATCACGGTAACAACATTGTTTGTTTCACATCACATTAAATAGAAAAATGGGCGGTACGTGTTAATTTACGTCATTTCCCCCAACACACATCTAAAAACATATCAATACCTACTATTAAATATGTTATCACTATTAAGCCTTCTTACTGCTAATTGCTATTATCATCTCAATAAATATAAGCTAAGTCGTTTTCTAAAATTTAGACCTAGAGGTGTCCGTGTCTCCAATTCATATATCCAATAGGCTTCGCGCATGCACACAGCGCGTTGCCATTTACCTCCGTACTTAGGATTTTCTACTTTCTCCAATGCAAAGCAACGAAAACCTTCCAGAGAGCCTTGATGGAGCTCTATGAAGTGTTTCGTCGCTCCCGAGTGGAAGGTTGGTTCCTTTCTAATGTTCATTATATGCTCAGAGATTTGTGTTTTAAACTTCCGTATACTGCTGCTTATATAGAATTTATCGCATATGGTGCAATGTATGGCATACACTATGTGATCTGAATCACAATTAAAAGTGGTTTACCTGAGCCTGAATTGTTGCTTTGTAGCTATAAAGCACTAAATCTAATGCGTGCAGAAAAATGTTGCCTGGGCGCCAAAAATCATACATGTAGCGCATAGTTCTACAGCTGGTTCTTGGTAAGGATGCATTACCATGTTGTGGCTGCCTCATCTGGATGAATATTATTTGCAAAAAAGGAAAAAACAAGGTGGCTGTGGGCGCTGCTGAAATGGACGGTGACCCATAGATGAAAACAAGATGTTGACCTGTAGATGAAGGTAGATGAAGCAAACTAGTTTTTCTTGTGGTAAGGTGTTTCAACACCATACTGGTATTTTTATATGACCAGACAGTGCTCTGGTGAAGACACTTGTACAGTTTCGGAATACGTTACCACAAGAAAAAAATGTTTTGCTTCATCTACAAGTCGCCATCCGTTCTAGCAGCATCTACAGGTTCCTTGATTTTATCTTTTTGGAAATATCTTCCAGAAGAAAGGCTACATGGGTGCTGACTGGTGCAAGGAGCAGCACCAGCTGGGACATCTTTCTCAGGGGAGCAATGCTATATTAAAAAAAATCCTTTTTTTATTAGAAGTCTTTACACTATAGAGTGCCATGTTTTTGCTTTTTTTCTACAGAACTATTACCACTGGTTGTCTAGCTTCCAGTGGACACTTGCATCTCTATGTTGTGCTGACATGGAACGTTTCCTGTAAAACAGTTGGTTTACATTCTGAAACTCTACACCTTTACCTTTTTCCACTACTTAGGCTTGTGTTGGCTTGTACTATAATGCTTTTACATTGTGGCTGCCGTCCGCAGAGCAAACAGGGCAATGGTCAATGGCTGCACAGTTTTACTGGGAAAATTGTGCAATCATTGACCCCCACATATGGGTCTGGTACTGTCACAATGCAAGAGTCACAATGTAGAAGCACACTCTTAGTACAAACCAGGCAGCCTAAGTAGTGGAAAAGGTAAAGGTACAGAGTTTCAGAAGGTAAATATTGATTTGGATTACTGGAAACATCCCATGAAAAAACTATGTAGAGATGAACTCGCCTACTGCAGTCTGAACAAATGGTGGTAATAACTGTTTTATCCAAGTCTGTAGCAATGTTTCAAATATAGATCAGTAGAAACAGGAACAGCACTTCACAGCATAAAATACTAAAAGCAAATTAATGATGATGCAAATATAGATGGGCTGAACACCAATGTTCAGGACAGCACATTCCCTACCGAAGAGTTTTGTACAGTTGAAACCAGAAGTTTACATACACTACATAAAAAGTCACATCTGCATGTTTTTCTCACTATCTGACATGACATCAGAATAAACCTTACACGACTTAGGTCAATTAGGAACCAAAATTATTTATATTTGCAAAATGCAGAATAATGAGAGAGAGAATTTTTGAGGCATTTTTATTACTTTCTGCAAAGTCAAAGTTTACATACATTTCATTAGTATTTGGTAGCATTGCCCTTAAACTATTACTTGGGTCAAACGTTTTCGATATCCTTCCACAAGCTTCTCACAATAGTTGGTAGGAATTGTGGCCCATTCCTCCTGACAGAACTGGTGTAACTGACCCATGTTTGTAGGTCGCCTTGCTCACATCTGCCTTTTGAGCTCTGCCCATAAATTTTCAATAGGATTGAGATCAGGGCTTTGTGATGGCCGCTCCAAAACATTGACTTGGTCATCCTTAAGCCACTTTGTAAGCAGTTTGGCAGTATGCTTGGGGTCATTGTCCATTTGGAAGACCCATTTACACCCAAGCTTTAACTTCCTGGTTGATATCTTGAGATGTTGCTTCAGTATTGCCACATAATCTTCTTTCCTCATGACACCATCTATTTTGTGAAGTGAACCAGTCCCTCCTGAAGCAAAAGAACCCCCCAACATGATGCTGCCACCCCGGTGTTTCACAGATGGGATGGTGTTCTTAGCTATGTCTACACTGCAGTGAACAAAAAACGACCTGAAAACGAATGACTAAAAACGTTCATGAAACTGAGTTTTCTGTCCACTGTCTGTCAAAAGCAGCTGAAAAAAACGACCATTTTTTGCCGCGAATTTTTGGCGTGTTTTTGGGTGCGTTTTTTTAAACAAGTTTTTTGCTTGTCTTCAAGCCTGTTTTTTAATGTATGCATAAATTAAGCCATTGGATGTTACGCCGCACTACAAAAGGGGATATAAAGCATATCATTGCATTTATATGTATTATTGTAGTCGTTTTACGGATTTTAGCGCTAATAAAGTTATTTCTCGTTTGTCGCCAAAAATAATTTTGTTTTACGGATTTTGGCCCTAAGGTCAATTTTTTAACAGATTTTAGTGCGAAGATCTGCATTTTTACGGATTTTGGAGCTAATAAAGTTATCTCGTGTTTGTCGGCAAAAATACGTTTTTTTAACGGATTTTGGCCCTAAAGTCCATTTTTTACGGATTTTGGTGCTAATAAAGTTATCTCGCTTCTGACACTAAAAATACGGGGGTTTTTACGGAAATCTGTAAAGAAAAGGATTTTAGCACCAAAATCCGTAAAAAAAGGATTTTGACGCCAAAATCCGTAAAAAAACTTATTTTTAGTGAAAAAAATATGAATTGCGCAAAAAAACGGCAGCGACCAAAGCATGATCATTTTATTTTGAATGGAACAAACAAGGACATATCAGACACTTGTATGCAAATTTTATAATGTATAACCTTGATTAACACCCACTATAGGTGGGACTTGGGTCTCCTGGGAGGGTTTTCATTGAAAAATTGCAGCAAAAAATCCGCGAAAACGCGCCAAAAGACGTCCGGCGCTTTCCATAGACTCTTGTAGTAAATTTTCTGCCCTGCTCTGGCGATTTTTAGAACATGTTGCAAAATGTTGCAGTAAAAAAAAACGAGCAGAAAAAAGGAGCTCAGTGGAGACAGCAGGACTTTTTTACATTACATGTCTATGGGAGATAATTAGTCGTTTTTCCAGCGTTTTTAGAAAACAAAAAACGCTGAAAAAACTGACTTTTTTTCTGTGCAGTGTAGACAGAGCATAAGGCATCCAAGCTTCTGGCTTTTTCCTCCAAACATAACAATGGTCATTATGGACAAACAGTTCAATTTTAGTTTTGTCCGACTACAGGACAAGTCTCCAAAAATAAAGGTCTTTGTTCCTGTGTGCATTTGCAAACATTAATCTGGCTCTTATATGTTTCTTTTGGAGTAATGGCTTCTTCCCAGCAGAGTGACCTTAGAGCCCATGTGGATACTGTACTCGTTTCACTGTAGATAATGACACAATCTTACCAGCTTCCGCTAGCATCTTCTCAATGTCTTTTACTTTTGTTCTTGGGTTGATATATACATGTTGGAATAAAGCACATTCATCTCTGAGACACAGAACCCATCTCCTTCCTGAATGATATGATGGCTGGACATTTCCATCTTGTTTGTACTTGCATATAATTGTTTTTTACAGATGAACAAGGCACCTTCTGGTATATGGAAATTGCACCCAAGGATGAACCAGATTTGTGCAAGTCCACAATTCTCTTCCTGATATCTTGGCTGATTTCGGTAGACTTCCATGATATTACACATAGAAGCATTGTGTTTCTGGTGTTCCTTAAAATACATCCACGTGTGTGTTTCTAATTAACTCAGATGTTGTCAATCAGAAGCTTCCAAAGACATGATCATCATATGGGCTGTCCCAAATTGTGTAAAGGCATAGTAATTCTAGTGTATGTAAACTTTTGACTTTGCAGAATGTAATAAAAATGCCTTAAAATATTCTGTCTCTATACTTATTCTGATATTTGGCAAATATAAATAATTTTGGTTCCTAATTGACCTAAAACAGGTAAAGTTTATTCTGATTTCATGTCAGATAGTGAGAAAAACATGCAGATGTCTTTCTAGATAGCATATGTAAACTTCTGCTTTCATCTGTATATCAACTTCCTGGATCTGGTGGGTAAAATGGTCATCAAGCGACTGTGGTGTTTACGGTGTAGTAGCAAAGTTTAGATAATCTGTGCTGTTCAGAGAAAATAAGGATATTCCCCACTCTACTGCACAACCACAATCACCACCACTATCAGCTTAAGGGTGCGTTCCCACGGCAGGGTTCAAATACCGGTCGGTTTACCCGGCCGGTATTTGTCCTGTTTTGCAGCCGTCCCCACGGCCGTGGGGAGGGCAGCTTTTCTCCGCGATGAGCCCTCCCCCTTCACATTCACAAGCACAGAGTCTGTCCGAAAACCGGATGGAAGATTGTGCTTGTAGAATGTTTTGCGGCCGGACTGAGGGTGGAAAAACCGCCGGACGGAAAACCCGTGCAGTGGGGACTGCTGCACGGGTTTTCCATAGAGCACCATTGTGCTCATTTTCGGCCGTCATTTCAGGCGGCCTGAAAAACCGCAACTCGCCTGAAAAACCGCCCGAAAACCCGTGCAGTGGGGACATGCCCTTAAGATCATACAGCATGGATCCACCTGGTCTTATGCTTTGTGTAGATAATCGTGAGTCTTGCATCAATGTGATTGAGATGAAGCCACAATTCCTGAAGCTGGGCAATGTTATCAGCAGTTACCAGCAGGGGCATTGCTAGGGTCCTAAAACACTCGGGGCACGGGCCCTTTGTTAGCGGCGATTGTAAAGAACAGCCACTGTCCACTACGCATAGAGTGGGCTTAGCGCATGAGCCCACTTTATACACCCATCATGCCATTTAGATGTTCAGGGACATCCAAATGCATGAAGGGGTTAATTAAACTCCGCCGCCACCTTCCAGCAGCAGAGACTTTGCTCTTGACTCCCTTTCTGATTGTCTCCGACCACATATCCCATCCTCCCAGCCCACGGCCAACAGCATTGTCCTACTCCTACATCCTGCTAAATTATATGATGCACCCTCGTTTTATTCCCAAATTTGGGTGCACAAAAGTGCCTCTTATAGTCTGAAAAATACAGTATATGTGGTAATGTAGCTTTTTTCATTAAAATTTATAAATAAAATGTTCTGCATCATTAAATTCTAATAGCCATAACTTTTTTCATTGGTACCATTCTTGGGCTCATGGAACTTTTTGATTGCTTTTTATTCCATTTCTTGCACAGCGGGATGAACAATAAATGTTTTTTAATGATTGTGTAGCAGTGTTCATGGAGGGGGTAAAATATCAGTATGATAGCACGGAGTTGATATGCACACGGTGATGCCAAATATGCGTACTTATTTATAATTTTTCATTAACAAGCATTTGTAATGGGGAAAGGGTTATATATGTGGTTTTTTGTGTTTGTTTTTTTTTTACTTTTTATTTGCTTGACCACTGTTTTAATACATTAGACGTCTCTCACTGCAGATGGCACCTACCCAGCTGTTACACACAGGGACTGTATATACACAAATGTAACACACAGGTGAATATTGCTCATGTATATATACTGCTCCTGTGTGTATAATATATATACTTGCATATACACTATATATGTGTGTGTGTGTGTATATATATATATATATATATATATATATATATATATATGTATATTACACACACACACAAATGTACTTCACATAGGGACAGTATATACTCAAATGTAACACACTGATGAGTATAATACATGTATACACTGTCCCTGTGTATGAATATACTAATATACTGTACCTCTGTGACACAGGTACAGTGTATGAGTATAGAATATGTGAGGTGGGGGCATAGTCCTCCACTCTGCCTCAGGACATACCTTATGCAGGGTCACTAGCATCATAGAAGCTCCTGGGCTGTTTAGGCAGCTCTGGAAGACTTGAGGAAACCAGAAGCTCTGGAGGTGGGCGGAACTTCTCACTATAGGGAGCAGAGTTAGGAGACTAATCATTCGGGGCAGAAGGCTTTTCATTCGGGGCTTCTGCCCCAAATGAAACTGCCTAGCGACACCCCTGAGTTACCAGTGATCCAGATTGGTCCTCAACAGTCATCATTATTAGAAAACATGAAGACTAAATTTGGTCATCTGCTGTTATAATTAGCAGAATTCATAAAAAGACAGGTGTAATACTTACTATTTATATGACCCTTCCCCACCAGAGCCCCCTGAGAACCAATCAATTGACAATACAGTGTATTTTAGATGATTAAAGGACATCTTCACCGGCTGAGTTATCTTCTTTTTTTAAACTGTTAAAATTGTATTTCAGTGTTTCTTACCTAATCCTCCACTTTACAACATCTGGATTTTAAAGACCGTCAAAAAAAAATGACTGTAAACCATCCCCATACACCTCATTTGAAAATTTGTGTTGTAGTCCACACAACTCAGATTTAATGAGGTTGGATTTCAAAACTGCCGTTTTTTCAAAACACTCTTAGAACATGCTCAATTCTCTACCGTATTTCACCTGAAAACGACCAGAAAGCTTTGTACATGTTTTTTGGCATAGATTTTGGTGCGGATCCACGACCAAAAACTCAATAGTGCTCTACAATGCAAAAATTATTGAAAAACCAAATCCAAAAAAAGCGTGCAAATCTGACAAAAATATGCGCCAGAAAATGCACCAAAAAACAAAACAATCCCCAGGTTGTTGTGTAAAATACTGTTCAAATACTCATTAGACGACACAGTTTTAAGATTCAGAATCAAACAAGTATTTTGTCCTTTGTCGTGTGGATGTACCCCGAGGTTTGTCAATGAGTTTTCAAGGCTCCAAAATGGCAAGAGAGCAAAGTATTTTCAATAGAGTTCTTCTCTTTTCTCGTCTATTTTTTTCCATTCTGTTCAGACATTGTTGGTTATAAATATTGATGAGTATATCACCATTATATCACCATTATTTTTGCTTCCTTACTTTCTAGATATTTTTGTAAATTCTTCAAGTCAAAGACATTACCAGATCGTGGGGCTCACAGGCAGTCACACATATGAAGTGACGGTATCAGGCGTGACAGTGACAGGGACAGGAATGCCCAGTGTTCCTCAAGTGATCCAAACCCTCACCTATGGTATGTTATACAATTTATAACATTTGTATTTTAAACTTGTCCTTTAAAGCTGGTAAGTTTCTGGACTGATTTCTACTGAACAGCCACTTTCTTAATTTTAGATTAACAGATTTAGATTAACAGCTATGGGATAAATTTCATGAAAAATATACCCAGATGAAAGAAGAGTGCTGTACTGTACATGGGACCCATGAGACACATAGCAGGACAGAATTCAGAGTTTTTGTTGCAATTTTAGCCTAGATTTACACAGTCAAGTCAAATTATTATAACCACTTCCTAGGTTCATTATGGGCAGCTCAGAGCTTATGAAGAAAGTCAAGTGTTGTGATCAGGCTTGGTGGTTATATAAGGTGTGTGATAGGCTGTTTGCACACGTTTCTTGTTTCTATCTTGGGTAACAGAAGCAATTTAACAGGGTTACAGAGATTTTTTTTTATTTTTTTTAAACAACAGTTCAGTGAACCCTACTGCTTCTGGGGCTTTGAAGCAGGCGGATGGTCACTGCACCTCTGATTTGGGTATAAATCCATCCTTGCAGATCATATACACCCATACATGCTGATTGTCTTCTGTGTGGCAATCCTAGCAACACAATGCAATATATCACACAACTAGAAATGTCCAATATTGGTTGAAAATAGCATGACCATCACTTAAAAGTACTACCCTGGCCCCCAAAATTCCCAGATTTGAATCCAATTGAGTATGTCTTGTACCACCTCAATCCTCATGTTCACTTTATGGAGTCAACATGCAGTCAACATGGCTCCAGATACCTTTAACAATCTATCAGAATCTTATGGAGTCACTTCAAGGCATCTAGCTGCTGTCCATTCTGCACACGAGGGTTGTACCAATTGTGTAATTATTGCAAAAAGGAACTTTTTCATTTAGTTATATTAAAGTCTGACTAAACTAGGGAAAGGTTGCTTGAATCATGTAAAAGTTGGGTTTTGCAATTGAAGATGTTCTTAAACTCAAAGGCTGGCTTACAGCTGGGAAACTACATGAAAAAACATACCCTGTCTATTTTGGAATATTTTATTCCTGAAATGTATATTATATGATATACAAAACTACATCTACGTAAAGACGATCAGCCAAAAATCATAATCACTGTCTTCTGCGCAGCCATTGATGCACTGGATGAGTTCTTCACTCTCTAAGATAGAAAGTATATGTGGGTTGCTATAGTTGGTCATATTAGCAAGCACTAAACCAACAAAATGGTATGGCTACGTCTACACAACTGTGATTTACTGTCAAATTTTTACTGTAAATCATCCCCAAAAACCTCAATAGCAAATGTGAGCTTGGATTTTCTGAGGTTGGATTTCAAATCCAAAAACCGGGTCAAGAAGCTTAGAACATGTCCTATAATCCGGCATATTTCTCTTAAAAAGCTGATTATAGTATTATTTAAATAAATGTGGAGGCTGAAATCCGAAAATGGCGGCAAAAAAAAAAAAAAACAGGACACAAACCGGAACAAAGAATGAAAACTGAGTGTAAAATACTGGTTGGATTCTGATTCTGAGTATTTTGTCCTCCGCCATGTGCACGTAGCCTTAGTCTATATTCACTTTCTATTTTTTACTTTACTTGAACAGGTGAAGCTGAATTGCGAATCATTGTAATTGTCACATGTGTTGGACTAATCATCAGTGCTGTCTTACTAGTCAGAGGCTGTGTCTATATCGTTCACAGGTATGTAAATCACAGCGCGATTATGGCTCCATTTTTGAGGCGGATAGGGGCCCTTATTATAATTCCACATGTCTCTGATTTAATAAGTTTTGTGCACAGCGGAGAAAAACATGGCAGACTCTTTCTTAGTACATGCCAAATTAAATGGAGCCTGTGCAGCAGTATACATAGGCTGTACAACTCCTCATTACAACGTCTCCACCGTATCCTACCAGCTCCAATCACAGGTGTTTGAGTCCACAATTTATAAGACCTTTAGAAGTTCTGCATATTCCGATAAAATAGTCTGACTACGTGCCCCAGATGAGTATTTTGTGTATATTGCTGTTTCTTCATATTATTATACTTAAAGGGAACTTGTCACATAGGTTGTGCCCCCCTTGCTGAGGACAGAATAATCTAGTGTCAGACCTGCTGTCTCCAGAGCTGTGTCCTTATTCTGTAAGATACAGCAGTTTTAGAGAATTTAATGCTCAAATCTTATTCATGAGCAGGTGTTAGCCCCGCCCACCAAAGGCTAGTCACGCCCACTCGACATTTAGGCCATGTTCACACAACTTAAAATGGGCTGTATTTCGGTCCGTAATTACGCTTCGAAGTGCGCAAATTACGGGCTGAAAACGTCCCAGTCATTACGGTAATCCACAGTTCTCATAGAGAACTATGGATTACGTCTCCTCTCCCTGCTCGGCGACTACGCTGAGGGGGGAGATAAGTGACATGTGAATTACCAGCGGCGTATACGCGCCGCTGGTAATGCAAGTCTATGGGCCGGCGAAGTGCCAGCCCCCCGCACCCATCCCCACCCCGAACACACGAAGTAATTGTGGGGCGTAATTACGTCCCGCAGTTAAGCCGTGTGAACATAGCCTAATTCACATGTTTCTACCTATTCAAAGTAATAGGGTAATCAGTTGAGGTGGGTGGGGTTAGTCTCAGATGACTCTTTTCTGGCTGAAAATTGTAGATTTGAGCACTAAATGCTCTAAAACTCCAACATCTCACAGAATAAGGGGCACAGCGCTGGAAACAGCATGTCTGACATTAGCTTGTGCTGTCCTCAGCAAGGAGGGCACAACCTATGTGACAGATTCCCTTTAATATATTACCTTCCATATAAATCAAACTGTGCAAATGGCAAGTTGTTAACAGTATGTCAATGCATATTGTATACAGTCTGTGTTCCACACTAAATTAAAAACTGAGACCCTGATAAAAATGGAATCCCCCTCCAAGCTGTTTTCAGTATCAAGCAAAATAGGATTTTTCTGCAGGTGTACATAAAGAATAAAATTTAGCTCTTTAGAAATAAAGGGCGACATGTATGAACATTGCCGCTGACAGGCCAGGTCCAAATAGCAGTGTAGAATTCTCCAGAATGTATGAACCTGTTCTTCTGCAGCTCATACATACAGGCACATTGTAGTGTCAATATGGCAATTCTGTCTCAGGTACCACCTTTAACCTGGTCTGGCTGTTATGCGCCAAGTTTTGGTGTCAAAGAATCATAAATGTCTCTTATTCTATGAAGGTGGTGCAACAAGCCCCCAGATCACCCTTATTCTTTTGTGCACTAAAAAGTGTCGCTCCTGCTCCTTCTCTTATCGCTCTAAAGTTTGGAGTGCGACTGTTCATACATCTATAGAACAGGTCTACTACAGCTTTTTGATGCCAGATAACTGGCGCAGCCCTGTTCATACATGTCACCCAAAGTATGTATTCTGTAAATTACTATTTTTTTTATATAATTTATTGTCCCCATGTTTTTGAAATGTTGACAACATGATATTTTCAATGTCAGTCTAAAGTACAAGTAAAGCAACATGATGAGACTGTTCTCCTAACTTCCTTAACATCCACCATAATTCTGCTCTTACTGTACTTGTGTAGTGATATGGTGAAGTATATTAAAGTTACATACTTTAATCCCTACAGGTAGTAGATACCTACCTGCATCTAATTGTATGAAAGACAGAACAGATATTTCGACTTTGTGCCTACATAGTAATATTACACAAAAAGGTATTTGGCTTTTGGTTGAAACTTCAGGAGAAACATAACATTTCTTTAAAAATATTTTAAATGCACTAAATGAGACCATCTCTTAACTCTAGAATGCACGTGTCCAAATGTTCAGTGTTTCAGTACTTTTTGCACCATGCTGATCTTTAACAAGGAGGTCAGTGGCAAAATTTACAACAGGTGTTTGAACACTGAATCACCCAATACATTTAGGGGGTCAATTTGAATTGGGATTTAAACAGTCCTCCTCATCATGCTGTTTACACTTTAACATCATGAGACCAAGACAACACCTTACAATTGACAAACAGTACCTTGCCATTGCGAGGATGGAAGTAGGATGCTCTCAGGCGGAAGGGGCCACTGAGCTTAGAGTGTCACAGAGTGTCATCATCAGGTTGTATCTGAGATTCAGAGAGACTGGAAGAGTCACAGAATGGCAAAGATGTGTATGTCCTTTGGCCACATAACACACCGATGACTGCTTAATTGTAAGCAATGCCCTTTAAAGGGAACCTATCACATAGATTATGCCCTGCTTGCTGAGGGCAGCACAGGCTAGTGTCAGACCTGCTGTCATGACTTTTCTGTCTGAAAACTGCAGATTTGAGCACTAACCTGTCACATAGATTATGCCCCCCTTGCTGAGGACAGAACAAGCTAGTGTCAGACCTGCTGTTTCCAGCGCTGTGTCCCTTATTCTGTAAGATGAAGAGTCATTCAAAGAGTCAGTTTTTTCAAACCCCGCCTATCTGAGGATAGTCCCGTCCATCTCAACTGATAAACCTATTACTTTGAATAGATAGAACCATGTGAATAACTGTCAGTGGGTGGGGCTAGCCTTTGGTGGGCAGGGCTAACACCTGCTCATGAATAAGATTTGAGGGCTATATGCTCTAAAACTACAGCATCTTAAAGAATAAGGGGCACAGTGCTGGAAACAGCAGATCTGTCACTAGCTTGTGCTACCCTCAGCAAGGGGGGGCATAAACTAGGTGACAGGTTCCCTTTAAGGGAGGAGAGCAGCAACCAAGTGTCATGTCAGACTATTCGTAGCCGTTTATATCAGCCTGGTCTGCGTGCTAGACAACCGGCAAAGGTACCTGACCACATCACTAGGATCCGCATCATTGTCTTGCATGGGCCAGGGAGCATCTACGCTGGATAAGGGACCAGTGGTCCTCAGTGTTGTTCAGTGATGAAAGTAGATTCAGTCTGACCAGAAACAATGGCCGCCAATGATGCTGAAGACATCAGGGAGAGCGCTGGGCATTAGCCACTGTTGTCACCAGACGAGCCTTTGGTGGTGGTGGTGTTACAGTGTGGGCAGGTGTGTCTAGGCAATACAGAACTGCCCTACACTATGTGAGTGGTGCAGTGACAGCCTCTACTATGTGAATATTATCATTAATCCAGTCATTGTGCCTCTGCTTGAACAACACAAGATTAATTTCATCTTCATGGACAACAATGCTCCGGCTCATCGAGGTTGCAATTTTAGGGAACAGCTGTTGGAGGCTGGGGTACCTCAAATGGAGTGGCCTTCACTTTCTCCGAACCTGAAACCCCTAGAAAACCTGTAGGATCAGCTGAGACACTGTATAGAAGCTCCTAACTCTGTACCCCTGAACCTAGGTGACTAGAGGTGGGCCCTTAAAGAAGAGTGGGATGCATGTGATATCGTTGTCAAGCTGTAATTGATGCTCAAGAACACATGACATTAGTGAGACACTGACATTTTTGGATGCTATATATCCTCTACTGTTGTTGGCTTTTGTTTCATCAAATTGTATGAGATGAGAAAATCAACATTCCATGCTACAACTTAAAATAGCCGACTTTCAAGACAACATATCACTGTGGCATGACACTTTTAGATTTTCCACACATTTCACCCAAAAGCTAAATATCGCTAACTTTTTGTGAGTAGTGTACCTTACATTTTATATGAAGAAATAAGAAGTTCAATTAGGTTCTGTATATACATAGGCATCTTTCTTCATGGAGCCTGTAGAGAGGCACATGGAGGCCGTACAGATCTGTACTAGGGAGAATGAAGGCAGCATTAAAGGGGTTGTCTCGCTACAAAGAATAGCTTTCAAATTGTAGGGAACACAAAATAAAGACATTTTCCAAATATATTGCATTGTTCCTCTGTTTTCCCTAAAGAGATACAAGTGAATTTATTACCTCCATGGCTATTTCAGTTCCCTCAGTAACAGACCTGTAAAACAAATCTCCTGGGGCTGTTTGTTCAATGAGATAACACGAGAGTGAGTCATCACACAGGTTGGCAGTGTCAGTCAGTGTCCTGTGCTGCCAGACAGTAAAAAGCTTGATTTATCTCAAGTAAACAGCTCTGTAATTAGGGCTTTTGTTTAGGGGATCAGATAAGAAGTCCTTCCAGTAGTTTGAGAAGCTAATCTAATCTAATTAGCATCTGAAAGCACAACATAGCTGTACAAGCAAGGAGCTTATGCAAATTAGTATGAACCAGGAAGTGACAGAGAATTTCTTTCATGCATTCTTTGAAACCCTGTGGGGAGACAACTCCTTTAAGGATTGCATGGTCAAGTCCATTAGTGGGACTAAAAAATGTAAAACAATTGTGAATAAATTTTGAGAAAATAAAAAACTCTAAAACAAGCTAAATTGTATTTTAATTACCAAATGTTTTACTTTACAAAGGATATATACTTGTTATCGCCTGATACTATGAAATGAACATGTTATTTATCCTGCCAATAAAAACCTGTATAAAAAAAAAACAGGGAATATCTACATTGAAAACCTGGAATTAGAAGTAATCAGTCATATGTGCTCCAAAATGATAGCAATAGAAATTGCACGCAGAACAGCAGACTATATCATACATAGGACACATACAGTAAAAATAAATAGTGCATTTAGGGCCACATACATGAAAACTGTCCAGGTCTAAAATTCACTTTGTTGCCCATAGCAACCAACCAGAGCCCCTCTCAATTTTCCAGAACACTATTGAAATGAAAGAGGCGCTCTAATTGGTTGCTATGGGCAACAAAGTGAATTTTAGATCTAGACAGTTTTCATACATGTGGCCCTTAGTGTCCACACTGAGATCAATCCCTGAAATACACCCACATTCACACTATAAGAGGCACTAAAGTTTCAGCCCCGCCTTTAGAGGCGTAAAAAGTGGTGTCTTGCAGTTTGAAAAATACAGTATTTTATCACATGAAGCCGACTAAAATACTAGAATCGCTGTAGTAAATCCCTTATCTGCCATGTTTTGCTGGGAATATTGTCATGTTTAAGGTTTGTTTTTCCACAGAGCAAAGAATTGGTATTTTCCAGAAATTCCTAATCCAAAACATAGCCACATTGTCAAGATCAGTGAGTCGGCCGGCACGAAGGTACGTACCCAAACCAGCTGCAAACAGATTGTATTTCTCATTATGAAACGAATCATTAAAGGGGTTTTCTTACCACTATGATTAGCTTTAATGTAGGGAAACGTAAAAGACTATTGCCAAATACATTGCTGTTCTGATTCCTTCCTTTTAGAGTTAGGGCAGGTCTTATCTCTTTCTTGTGTAATAAGAAAGAAGGAAAACATTATGGCTAAAATTCACAATTTTTGACATGCATTTTGGTGGGCACAAAATGAGTGTTTCACTCACCAAAATACATATTAAAAAAATGCCCCTGAACCACCCCATTGTGTATTCTAAATGAAAAAACATAATGGAACCAGGACACAGATTTGTCCCCTTAGATGAGTCTAATTCATGTCCTATAACACAGTACAATCTACATGAAGGAGAAAGTGAAATGCACATGAAAAATATGGGGCGACATGCATGATTGCCGTGTGAATGCCAAATTTCGTACGCATAATAATAGGCTAGAATGTGCCTGATTCATGAACCTGCTCTACAGCGGGTCATAAATCAGACGAATTCTAGCGCTAGCATAACAATTCTGGCTCAGGTAAACCACTTTGAAAGTTGTATACCTGTTCCAGCAGTAATGTGCCTAGAAATGCTGTATTTAAACACATATGAACGGGGCTGGGCCTGATATTGAGCTGAAAAGACGCCAGATATCTGGCGCAACCCCGTTCATACATGTCGCCCATGCTGTGTATATGTGGTCTAAGGACGTGTGTACATAGTTATATTACAGCTCCATCTAGCCTCTGTTGTACTGAGCTGTAATAGGGCACCTATATGCTATAAGGCCCTACTGTGTCTCCACATGCCTTTGATTTAAAGGGGTTGTCCAGTTTATGAAAATAAACTAATAATCAAGGACTACTGTCCAAATAATAATAATAATATCATCATATCTTGCTCCTCACCTCCGCATCATCTCCGGTTCTGTGGCATGTCTCCCTAATATTCCATTTGCATCCCATTTCCGTGTGAATGGGACATCACCACTGTAGCCACTGATTGCTGGTATCGGTCACATGCCACAGGCTAACATCACCATTCGGAATTAACTTTCCAGAGTATGCTTACAGTATCGCACAGAAGTGAGCACACCCATCACATTTTTGTGACTATTGTATTATATCTTTTCATGAGACAACACTGAAGATATGATGCTTTGATACAATGTAAAGTAGTCAGTGTATAGCTTATATATCAGTGTAAGGTCTCAGGTGTGAATGGGGAGCAGGTGTGTTATATTTTGTGTTTTCGCCCTCACACTCTAATACTGGCACCTCATGGCAAAGAGCTGTCTGAGTATCTGAGAAAAAAGTGTTGATGCTCTACATAAAGATGGCTTAGGCCTTAAGAAGATTGCCAATACCCTGAAACTGAGCTGCAGCACAGTGGCCAAGACTATACAGTGGTTTAACAAGACAGGCTTCATTCAGAACAGGCCTCGCCATGCTTGCCCAAAGACATATCCAGAAATTGTCTTTTCAATATACACATATGAGTGCTGCCAGAATAGCTGCAGAGGTTAAAGGGATGAGGATCAGCCTGTTAATGCTCAGACTATACACCACACTCTGCATCAAATTGGTCTGCATAGCTGACGTTCAAGAAGAAGGAAGCCTTTTCTAAAGATGATGCACAAGAAAGCCCACAAACAGTTTGCTGAAGACATGCAAACTATGGATGGATTACTGGAACCATGTCCTGTGCTCTGATGAGACAAAGATAAATTTATTTGGTTCATATGGTGTCAAGTGTGTGTGGCGGCAACCAGGTGAGCAGTACAAAGGCAATCAAGCATAGTGGTGGGAGTCTTATGGTTTGGGGCTGCATGAGTGCTGCTGGCTGTGGGGAGCTACAGTTCATTGAGGGAATCATGAATGTCAACCTGTATTGTGACAAACTTAAGCAGAGCATGATCCCCTCCCTTCAGAAACTGCGCCACAGGATAATATAACCACCCCAAACACACCTCCAAGACGACCACTGTCTTGCTAAAGAAAAGAGGTGAAGCTGCTGAACTGGTCAAGCATGTCTCCAGACATAAACCCTATAAAGCATCTGTGGGGAAACCGCGAATAGAAGGTGGAGGAGCGCAAGGTCTCTAACATCCACCAGCTCTGTGATGTTATGGAGGAGTAGAAGAAGATTCCAGTGGCTGCAACGTGTGAAGCTCAAGTGAACTCTATGACCAAGAGAGTTAAGGCAGTGCTGGAAAATAATGGTGAACACACAAAATATTGACACTTTGGGCACAATTTTTCCATTTTCGCTTAGGAGTGTAATCATTTTTGTTGCCAGCGGTTTAGACAATGATGGCTGTGTGAGTTATTTTGAGGGCACACCACGTGTAAACTGTTATACAAGCTGTACATGTACTACTTTACCTTGTATCAGTGTCATATCTTTAATGTTGTCCCACGAAAAGATAGAACATATTATTTACAAAAATGTGAGGGGTGTACTCACTTTTGTGAGATATGGTATGTGTGTGTACATGAGGAATGGCAGTATTCCTGGCCATTCAATAACTCGTATCCAAAATGTAGCTATAGTTCTCATCTGCAGACTGCATCTTAGTCAGTTCTCCATGAGTTCAGTTCCAGAATGGGCAGACATAGCTTAGAGAAGATTGTGCTCCCTATCACCATCTCTCACATACAAACGCTTCTTCAAAAAGAGAACAGTATACAGCAGTGTTACTGGGAATCCAACATAAGGGAGAGATAGCAGAACACAGACTAGAAGCAGCAATCCATGGGATGGGTCTCACTATCTCCGAGTAGTTCCTCCTCTCTGATGACTTTCATGGACAACTATGTAACTGAAAGTGAAGCTGAAGGCTTGAAGGCAAATTTTATTAGTCAATTGAGAGCGATCAATGCTGGAGGCGGGGAAGAAAGGAGTCTAAGAAGTATGATATTACAGAAAATTGCCTCTTCTCCAAGGTTTACCACCACTGGTACAATTGATTTTATAAGAAACAATGTAAATGATGATCTACTTGTACATCTATTTCACAAAATAATTGTGTTCACCATGAAATAATAATTCTGGACCATTTTTCCTTAGATTTCAATTTTTTGTGTTTGCTCTGTTATTCTTCCTAGAAATTCGGTAGCAATTGGTTGTTGCCAATTAGGGGTGTGTCCCTGCCCAGTCTGACGCTATCCAATCAGTGCTGACAGTCAGTGATACCCCCCTTTGAAAACTGGAATGGTAACACCCAGCTGACAGATTCAGTAATACATTTCTAGAAGGAATAACAGAGGAACAGCACAACTCAGAATAATAAGAGAAGATGCTTCCGAATTATCTATTCATGGGAAACACAAGTATGTACTAAAACAGACCTGTTATGAGATGTCAAAGGTCCTCTTAAAATTGCCTTCACTTCTTTGCACTAGCCTTGATACATTTCTCTTGTGGTGTTCTTGTTTTACTGCAGACATTGCTCATGCAATCATTTGAAGAAGAAGAATCTTGTTTGGTCCAGCTTGCTATGGAAGCAACGCAACTGACAGAATCTATACCTGCAGAGTCAAGTGTCCAGGAAACGGACAAAGGAGTCATGCAGAGAACCTCTAACCATCAGAGGACATCTCACACCTATGCTGTAAATGTACAAGAATATACCAACATGATGTCAGCACTCAGGGTATTTCAAAGGATGCCAGAAGCCTCTAACTACGTACGACAGCAAGCTGCAGCAGCACAGCAGTAGCACACCTTGCATCTCTTACTGGATGTAGCATATTCTTTTATTTAAAAATTATCACATTATCAAGCAATATGCTTCATAAAGTTTTTTTTATTTTCATAGTAGAACTAACCTTTTCCCCAACATAACCAACTATTTTACCATGAGGAAACCTATGTAGAAAAGAAAAAGGGAGACAAGGGGGCGCACACTCGTGAATTATGTTAAAACAATATAAAGGATGGGAGTAGAAAATTCACTCACCGAGAGGGGTTGTGCATATATTATAGAGGCACAACGCTCATAGGCACCTACAGGGCTTTTTTGCACCGTAGCCCTTTGACACGGTAGCCGCGGTTCCTTCAGTGGCGGAGTTCCTCTGAAACGGGTATAGCTATAGACAAAATGGCGGATCCCGGCGCACGTGGAATCAAGAAATTTTAGTAATTATTTTCTCTTTTAAATATATGTCAAATATACACGAATGTATGCCAAAAATACGTTTTTTTATAAAAAATATATTAACACAAGAGATTTGATATTTTGAATTAGGAAACTCTGCTTTGGATCTTAAATGGATGTACGGATTGTTGATACATGAATAATTTCAGATTTAAATACCTTGCAAATTAGCAGCCTGTCCTTTTTAATCGTGTTTCCACTATGTTTGATGTAACTTGATTGACAGTTTTTCCTGCCAATCGAACCTCATTGTTCCTTGATTGATTGCATAAAAACGGAGACATTTTTCGATATCATACTGCCTCTGATGAAGCGCCTGTGAAAGAAGGTGCGAAACGCGTTAGGCTTTTAAGTTTGTTTTAATAAAGCGAAGGATAAACCCTTTGCTTTTTTAGACAATAAACAGTTTTCCTTCGCCAAAACCTCTGGCGTCCTCGATTCCACGTGCGCCGGGATCCGCCATGAGGAAACCTATGACATTTTTTGTTCAACAAACCCCTAAATACTTTGTTGAGGGTTAGGTAACCAGTTAGGTTCTGGTTCAGATTCATTATGTGCCTTGTCCGCCCCAATGCCTGGTGTCTATGAGAGGGCTTAGATAAGCTTACCGACCCTACTGAATAGGGAGCAGCCCTTGCAATTGCGGTCTTCTAAAGTACAATGGTTTGGAAATTCTGTCCCAGAATGTACACAAATGAAATCTACCACAAATATTACTTATGAATTAAAGCCACGGTGTATATATAATATATATTCCTTTCTTCTTAGGTCTTATTTTTCTGATAATAGATTTTTTAATTTGAGGAGCAGACTCTTTAGGGCCGTTGACACGGCTTATTCTGGGCACGGATTGCAGCCGTATTGTGCGCCGTACTGCGCTGCAATACGGCTGGAATCCGTCCCAGCCATTACGGTAATCCACAGTTCTTATAGAGAACTATGGATTCCGTCTCTCCTCCCAACTCGGCGAATCTGCCGGGCGGGGAGAAAGTGACATGTTCATTATCCCGGCGGGATACGTGCCATGGATAATGAAAGTCTACGGGGCAGGCGAGCAGCACCCCCGCCCCTTAGTCAAGCCGTAATTGCGGGCGAAATCCGTCCCACAATTACAGCTTGAATAAGCCGTGTGAACCGGCCCTTTGATTTACAGTATCTCACAAAAGTGAGTACACCCCTCACATTTTTGTAATTATTGTATCTTATATTTTCAGTTCTGTTTAAACAGACATTAGAAGGCAGAGGTGGCAGTAAAAACATTTCTGCCTTTTCTTCAGAGAGCAACGCGGACACACGCAGCAATGCCTGGACAACAGCCTAACCTAAAGGATGTATCTGTATGTAAATTATGATAAAAAACCCAGCATATATAGTCCTAAAATGTTTATCATCTGCAGTAAACTGAAGACGGACTGAAAAGATAAGTCTGCGTGCTTCTGGTAGTCAAAAGTAAAAAATGAAAAGCAGGCTCATGAAATCATGTGTCCATTAGTTCCCGCATATGTCCCCATAGGTAATGTGTCCGTGTACACAGTTTACGATCGGCTTCCAGCACTTAATCAAAATATGATCGTGCATTTCTAGCACACTGCATAAAAATTCCAGAAGCTTTTTTGTATTAAAAACAGGAACAACTTGATAGCATATATATGTCATGCTTACGCATTTCATACGGAAGCAGGTTCTTATTTACAGTGCTGTGAAACATGTAAGCGTATACATGTATACGCTATCAAGTCATTCCTGTTCACGTTGCATATTTTGGATTGAATTTTTGTGCCAAAATACACCTAAAATAATTTGTAATACACTTCCCATAGACTACAATGTAAAATGTGCGCTGTTAATCACAATACACGTATTTTACGCTCGTATTTTTGTACGAACTTGAAAAGAGTTGACGTCAATTATTTCAGGCGTATACGTACTGTAGAGTATAAAAGGAAGACATCTGCCTTGGGTCATTGCGCATTGTTTTCACGTCAGAATTACACACTTACAAGTGTATAATTTCAAAAACGCAAAACGTGTTCACACATGGCATAAATAATACACCGTGTGAACGCCCCATTGACACACTGATACATTATAATTTCGATAAGGAAGTAAGGAGCAGGTTCACTTGCGGAGTCAGCTCCATATGCAGAGGGTAACCGTGGATTATTACAGTTTGGAAATGTCACAACCAGCCGGGATCGGAGGCGGCTTAACCCTTCAGACGCCATCAAAATCTCTGCACACCCTTCCTATGCCCAAGTGCCCACCAACTCTACCTCCATGATTAGATCGCAGAGTGCCATGGAGGTGCCATGGCAGTCAAAGGGCTAATAAAGGCCTCCGTAGTTGTCATGTTACCACTCATAGGCAGGATATAATAGAGTAGCCATAGTAATACATCTTTCAGCAATACCATTGTATTGCAGAAAGGTGTACAAGGTATCATAAACCCTCGTGGTCAAGTACCCTAAGGGGACTACAAGAAAAACAAAGATTTTACATACAAAATTATATTGCAAATATCCAATGTCCAATAGACAGTAGCTTATTTTTCTTTCTGTGCCAACTTTTATTTTCTTGAAAACAAGCAATTCATACAAAATTTCCTTAAAAGGATAAACGGTGGTACACTTATGTTTTATGACCCATACGAGTCCATAAAGTCCATACAATGAATCCCAAGCTGGGTAGGAAAGAAATGCCTGGACTCCGACTGAGCCATACACCTGCGACGCTCGGAGGGTTTCACCCCTTTCTCAGGCATGCGTATTGCCAGTCTCCGTTCACTTTTAGGGTATGTTCACACAGCAAGTTGGATCTGTCTTTGGAACCATAAAAACGCATTAAAAAGACCTGCGTCAATCACATCCAACATGTAGCTGCATGTTGGGATGCATTTTGGATGCAGCAGGAACAGGTTTAATAGTTTTAAATAGGTCTGCTGCGTCTTTCCGGTCAAGAATTTACATGACAATTCTTTGAATGGATACGAAAGACGCATCAGAAAGATGAAAGTAAAACATGCATCAGCGATCACTCATCTGAATACCAATACGTGTTTCACATTGAAAGCAATGTAAAATCATATTGTACATTGTTAGATGCATGTGTGGGTCCAAAACACGGATCCAAAATCGGGTCCAACACACCGTGTGAACATCCCCTTATAGTATACCTCTAACATCATATACCACTAACATCATATATCAAAATTATAAAAAACACCCTCAGGTTCAGATCTTTAACCCTTTTGGGGATTTCACTTCCAGAAACATTATCCAAAATGCTTCCCATTGTAGTAATGTTAATTTAGTCTGTGCTGTATCGCTTCGTCTAATATGCACCACCGCAACTCCGTGTCGGGCTAGAGAATTTTCAAAGGTTATTTTCTTTCACAGTGGGGCCTTTATCACGTTCCTTCCTTAGTATCAAGCTCTGTATTTCCTCTGTTTGTACAATGTTATTGCAGACTGATGCTCATTTAATTGGTTTCTGATGGATCTGCTAGTCTGTCCAACATACGGTTTACTCCATGGTCATTTAAGTACACAAGCTCAGAACGTGGAAGAGAAAAAAAGTCACATGTATCCCAATAATAACTGCACTTCAGTCTGCAAATAAACAAACCATTCATCATAGATTGAAAGACAAAAACTTATTGTTCGCAGAAAATGGTGCTGCAGCACAAAGTTCATAAAAAAAAAAAGTTTTTTTTCATAAAAAAAGTGATTTAACATAATGAAAACTCTACAAGTTTCATATCACCGTAATAGTACTGACCTGCAGAATACAGATAACACTTATACCGAACAGTAAACTCCAAATATAGGAAAAAGTACAAAAATGGTGCAACTAAGCTTTTTCTACTTTATACCCCTATATGGAATTTTCTGGGGGGTTTGCCAGGAAATTATTTAACAAGGTCAATGGCATCATTAAAAAGTATATCTTGTCCTGCAAAAAAAACAAGCCCTCGTATGACTATGTAAAATTATGACTCTTGAAAGGCAGGGAGTAAATAAGGAACGCAGCAAAAAAAAAAATTCAGGCTGCGGTGTTAAATAGATACAATAAAGTTTTGGGAATTTTTTATGCCACATGTTGGAAATTAGTCTTCATAATATTTTGTTCTGTGCAGACCAGTCTACTTATAAGTACAATTTGTTTCTGATTTATTTGCAGTCATAACATGTTTATAATTTTAGTAAACTGACACCAGCAAACATATGTATAGAAATCAGTTTAATGAAGGATATTTACTAACTTTAATTCATGAGTTCTAAGTGTGCAATGTCCCTTATAAGAAGCAGTCATGTAAAACAACATGCCACACTATTACAAGGCACTGACGTTTTACTTTGTGCTCTAATGTAATGAAGAAAAACAGCACCACAACTTTCTTAGCTCAGTAATTTGGTGCCAGACTTACTTGAACTGGACTTGAAAATTTATTAACTCTCTCAAAATTAAAGGGGTTTTCTCACTGTGGGTGGTTCTATAGCAGTGACTAGCATACTCAGCTCCTCTATAACTAGCTGAGGCATTACAAAGATATAAGTGCAGAAGATTTAATCTTCAGTAAACAAAACTACAAGCGCACTGAGGAGTGAAAACAATTGATTATCTGTTAAAAAAAAAAAAAAAAGCTAATCTTGTTAGAGATCATCAAGAGTGTGCTCTGGATTGAGCTCTGTCCATGATAACACAACACCATGCTCCCTGTCTAATCGGGAAGGGACATATGGACGTAACCATAGCAATCTCTGTGCACCCAATTTCTCTTATCTCATGACCAAGATAAAATCAAAAGACTAACAAATTTGGAAAAAGTCTACAATTACCTGTCTCTATATGTTGAAAGCTAATCTTTGTAGTGAGAAAACCCCTTTAAGTGGGAGAAAGGAGGCAGTAACTTTTGCTGCGGTCGACAGAAAAATCCTGGTTCCAACACAATAAAACCATGAGATATTCTAAAGACAAATAGAAAATATACATACAGTATGCAACAAGAAAATGACAACCCTGCATGATAAAGTAGTGTTGTATACAAAACTTTAGCGTATTACAGAAATAAATCTTGAATAAAAGTACACTGTATACGTTTATAGCTTTTTTTAGTAGTAAAACCGGAGAGAACAGTTATTGGTCATCAGTTACAGTTGCAGAGTTTGAGGGAATATTTCACAAGTTAAAAAAGGCCCTATCATACAGCTCTGAGAATTGCTCTCACTGTGCATCCATTATAATGTTAAAAATAAAATGTACATTTATGTTACTGGCAGTGATCACCGTCAGCATTTGCAACTTTCTGACAAAAGTGAACATTGACATTAGTAGAAAAAAAAACAAAGAAAATCAATATGTGATGGAAATGATTCAGGTTTAAAATGACCTTCTTAGGCAATTTGACCATATACTAGTCAACACTGTAGTGAACAAAAATTTACAATTTAAACAAAAAAAATCCTATAGAGTTCTATTACGGACACCACATAATGCCCGTCATGTTCACTGCGGAACCAAATGAACACAGCTAGAATTTTGGCTGTGAGTTCTCCAACGATTCAGGGTCCGTGGATATGTCTAAGCCACTTCTGTTTTCCTTGACTTGCTGTACTCTTTCACTGTACAGTTCCCGTTATGCCGAGAGCCCCCTTCATCATTGACTTCGCTCACAGAATCCAAGTCATCCTTTAGCCTAGCCTTTTCCTGAAAGCACCGCAATAGGAACATAAATTGGTCACAATTTTGATGTCAGGTCTTGTACAAATAAAATAGGAATTAAAAAAAAAAAAAAAAAAAAAAAAGATAATTTCTCTACCAAAAGATACACAGAAAGGGAGACAAAAAAGTGACAGCATGAAGGAATGTATTGCCAGAAAAGAGGTTTAAATTAGGATTCTAAAAAAAAAAAAAAAAAAATAGGGCTTACATTTTAATAGGTTGTTTTATGTGATGATTTTGTAATATTTCAGTCTTCACATGAGATCAGACACCATAGACTAACATCTGTTTTATTTCTTTTTAAGTTTTGTTATGTATACTGGGACAGCTTTGTTGTGTAGACTGGGACAGGGTCAGCAGAGGATGGGGAACGAAATAGCAGCTCTGTTTTACTGGAAGAAGTCTAGATAAAGCATGATAGTAAAGCTAGACATACACATTTGATTAATTCAGCCAAAACCACTAATTTCAATGGGATTTACCTACCCTCTAATGCAGGGGTGTCAAACTGTGGCCCTCCAGCTGTTGGGAAACTACAACTCCCATCATGTATTTGTATAATTTATAACAGTGGGCATGACGGGAGTTGTAGTTTCCAAACAGCTGGAGGGCCGCAGTTTGACACCCCTGCTCTAATGTGTATGTTGGCCTCCCAACTCTTCCCTAACATCTGAAATGGATCAGACAGCAGGATTTAAACAGCTTAATCCTTTTGTTCTCAGGGAGAAATGCTGCTGCCGGAGACACCGAGCGTGCATGTATTTGGGAGAACAGGAGAGAACACCTTCTTGACTAGCAACTATCTAATATGTATGGGCAGCTTTACATTATACATATAGGCAATGGAGCCCATACACAATACGTAAAAATATGTTGATAGTTAAATGATCGATCATTTGACTGAAGCAGCCATGTACATTTCAGTCCATATTTTCCATTATAGATATTCATATTGGCCATATATGATCAACTACACCAGGGAGAAGATGAACAATCTAAGAACATTCTGGAAGCTTTGTTTTACAGAAAGATTGTTCTTGTACTAGTAATGAAAATTGAAGGTTATGCACACCATAAGATTGATCTAGGGAGTGGGTGCTATACGTGGAAATATACATATATAGTCAATTAGAAACCACGGCACACCAAATAGATGCAAATTAAACAGGAATTTTTATTCACACCGAGCAGAAAAACGTATTAAAAAATTATCCAAAATATTGTGGACATACTCAACAAGTGCTCATATATACAAATGGCAGTAATAAGCCAGAGAGATTGTGGATGTTAATATGGACGACGTTTCGGCGAATGCCTTTATCAAGAAACATCCAATATAGGAGATAAGATCTTTTAGTGTATATATAGAATACATGAAATCCAGTATGGACCAGGTGTAGAAGAGAGCCTCCACAGAGGATGATAGATCCACAGTGGTAGAATGCTGGCTGAGGCAACGGGGGCATGTGGACGAGACGTCCGTGGTGCAAGAGGGATTGCCGGCAATTAGGTATTTCTTAAGTTAGATATATTTCTCTTTTACTTCCTGTAATTTCTTTTCTGACCATATACAATACTGTGTGTACATATTGGGCAGGTGTAGGAAAATGCTTTCAAAAACAGAAATTTTAATAAGTGATTTTTATCAATTAACAAAATGGAAATTGAATGACCAAAAAGTAATTAAATCAAATCAATATTTGCAGTGATCACTCTTTGCCTCTAAAACAGTATCAGTACTTGTACACAGTTATTAAAGGAACCCGGGAGGGAGGTTGTTCCAAACATCTTGAAGACGTAACCACAGACCTTTTGTGGATGTAGTCTTGCGCAGATCCCTCTGTCTTTTCATGTAATGCCAGGCAGACGCCATGATGTTGGGATCAGTGCTTTGTGGGGGGGGTCATATCATTCCAGGACTCAAGCAAAGGGTGGTCTGATTTAGATTCCCTCTTGTTCATTCACTTTGCATTTCGTTGATTGATAAAAATATATTATAACACTTCTAATTTTGAAAGCATTACTATTTTTCCACACCTGCCTGAAACTTTTGCACAGTAATCTATTTTATAATTATTTACTGTATTATAAGGAGAGTCATAATTTTGGGAGCTGCCATGCTAAATCGAGAACAGCAGCTCTACAGATTGCCCTACAATAGACAGGGAAACAAAGAGAATAAGGACAGAAACCGACCTTATTCTCTAATATTGGAAATTTGACTGAGCATGTACTCTCTCTCCCAGCTTGTACTGAGAGGAAAGAGATCACATTAGAGGCCAATTGTCACTCCCTGCATGGAATACACATCTCACACACTGTACTCAAAAGTTAAGCTTATTGTCATTCTGGAGAGGAGTATACCATTGTGAGGAATACACATCTCAATATTAGTACACATAACTTTATGTATCAGAGAGAAGATGAATCTTTTATCTGCCTTAAACAGCAACCGTGCCAGAATTTATATGAACACTTATGAGAGGGGGGACCGCTGGCCAATGTGATTGGAAATTTTATATGAAAACTGTGACACACAAAGTACATTTGTCATCAGAAAATAACCCGGCACAGGTCAGAGAATATGCCTAGAAACTGTTCCACATGAGTTAACAAGTCATCTCCAGACTGTGGCTTCCAATGGTAGATGTTGTATAGTAAGTTAAAAAGCTCCTAAAAGCAGCTCAGACAAGATGACTGCCCAAATATTCATTAACAGAAAATAAAATAAATAAAAAGAAAGGCTTATAAGAAAATAAAAACAGGTAAGAACGAAATATGTACTAATGGATTTTAATAAGTAAAAAAAATGGAGTGAAGAGTGGCTGCTTATTATGAGGCTACATTTGGCTCAGCATCCAAGGGACACCTATAGCTAGACACCAATGAAAGCATCTTTGGCTAATAATTATGTTAGCACCTATGGGGACTTCTGTGGTTGACAGTAGTCCCCGCGCCGTGCGCTATACGCCGCCGATCGTTAGGGGTCCTAATCCCCTACCAGTCGCAAAGCTATCGTCATATCGGCTGAGGACCATGGAGACGGCAGCGGAGGCGGGACTAACTGTATGGCGTCCGCCGGACGCACATACAGTTAGATGCTTCAGCGAGCAGAGAGCTCCGCGAGTAATCTGTGGCCGCACAGGATGTGCACAGCCCAGGCGGCGTGCGCGTCATCACGCTGCCCGCCACGGCCTGGTGACGTCACGCCGCTGAAGAAAAGACGGGAGCACCGACAGCGACAGCGGGGAGCGAGGTCAGGTAAGTGCTGTCAGGGAATTACTTTTAATTAGCGATATTCATGCTGGGGGTCTATTATCTACAGATTTATGTACAGGGAGGGGCTATTATCTATTGTTATATGTGCAGGGAGGGGGGCTGTTATCTATTGTATATGTACAGGGAGGGGCTATTATCTCGTGTTATATGTGCAGGGAGGGGGGGTATTATCTATTGTTATATGTGCAGGGAGGGGGGCTGTTATCTATTGTTATATGTGCAGGGAGGGGGCTGTTATCTACTGTTATATGTGCAGGAGAGGGGGGCTGTTATCTATTGTTATATGTGCAGGGAGGGGGGCTGTTATCTATTGTTATATGTGCAGGGAGGGGGGCTATTATCTATTGTTATATGTGCAGGGAGGGGGGCTATTATCTATTGTTATATGTGCAGGGAGGGGGGCTATTATCTATTGTTATATTTGCAGGGAGGGGGCTATTATCTACTTATATACGTGAGGCCTATAAGCTACCTAAATATACACGTGCTGTGGGCCTATAAGCTATCTATATACCTGCTGTGGGGCCTATAAGCTATCTATATACCTGCTGGGGGACCTAAACCTGCCTATACCTGCTGGGGGACCTATAACCTGTCTATATACCTGCTGGGGGACCTATAACCTGTCTATATACCCGCTGGGGGAAACCCAAACCTGCCTATATACCTGCTGGGGACCTAAACCTGCCTATATACCTGCGGGGGACCTAAACCTCCCTATATCCCTACTGGGGGACCTAAACCTCCTATAAAACCAAAACTGGGGGACCCAAAAACCCTTGCCATAAACCTACGGGGGATCCATAACCTGCCTAAAATACCAACGGGGGGATCCTTTAACCCTCCCTATATACCTCCCGGGGAAACCCATAACCTGTCTAAAATACCTGGGGGGATCAATAACCTGCCAAAAAAACCACCCTTGGGGGACTTATAAACTACACACCTACCTACGGGGAGATATATAAAGTAAAAACCAAACCAACTAAGGGACGTATAACTTACGGGGGGAACCCATTACCTTCACTGGGGGGACCATAATTTACTGCGTGGAAGTCGCTAAAAATTGGGTTAAGCCGGTTTTTAAGGGCCCCTCACTAAAGGGTCAGTTGGTAAAAAGTTAGCAACCCGATTTCCGCGACTCCATCGGTTGTTAAGCCATTGTTAAGGCCCAATTCGTTTTGTTAAGGGACCTTACAATCGACTCCGGGACTAGTTGACAGCAAAGGGAAAATCTGTTTTTTTGGACACCTATGAAAAACATAGGTGTCCTTTCAGCAACATTTTAAAAACCCTATTAAAAAGAAAACCATACCTACCCCTTTGCAAAAAACACAAAAAATTTTTTTTTTCCCCTTTGTAGAAAGTGGGGCCTTTCGGGTTTGGAATACGGGGTTCCCTTCCCACAAAAGGTTGTTTTTTACACCAAATGCAAAAAAAATTTCAGGGCAAAACCCCCTGTAAAAGGGAAACCGGGGTCTAGGAAAATTTTCAGGGTTTGGAGGGGAAGGGTAAAAATTTGGGGGTTTCCCAACACGCCCTCAGCTTACCCAACATTTTTCTCCCCTTTTTTTTTCCTATAGAAAACCTGTCAGATAAAACACAATGGTTTGGGAAAAAGCAGCACATGTATTTCCCTGCTCCACCCTTTGGGAAAATTTTCCCTTTCACTCACCCAAAGGGTTTCATGGCTTTTTTTTACTTTGAAACAACAAAGCATTTAAAGGTTAAAACTCCCTTTTAAACTTAGCCCAATGAGACATTACTATTTTATGCCCCCTTTTTGGAATGGTGCAGAATGAACAACCCAAACCTTTGGGGCCCCTTCAATCTTTGAATTTTCCGACATACAAAATTAAGGCGGGGGGGGGGGAAATTTTGTATGTCATTTTTTATAATACTTTTCCCTTTTGGGGAATTTCCCTTTTATTTTTGCAGGGAAATAAAAATGAAGTGAACACCAATTATGTTACCCTTAGTACACACACACACACACACACACACACACACACACACCCACACACACCCACACACCGACCTACCAAACACACACACACACACACACACACACACACACACCCCACACCCCCCACACACACACACACACACCCCACACACACACACACAGAAAAAAAGCCTCCCTCTCCCAAGAGAGGTTTTCAAAATTTTAAAAAATACAACCCCCAAACAAAATTGCGATCCACAATGTTCCACTTAGTTACTGAACCTTAAATACATAAAACTTTTCCCTGTAAAAAATTCCCAAAAAAAAGAAAAAAAGTTAGTCCCATAAAAATCACGGAATAATAGATGCCAAAATGCCCGCAGCCTACATTAAGAAAAAATTCCAAAGGAATTTTTCCCCATTCTTGAAAAGGGGGGGGGGGGGGGGGGGGGATTAAATGTTTTCCTTTTGAAAAACTTACATATCAGATAGCCCAAATTTGCCCACTATTTTAACCAACCAAATAAATTGATATCTATTGAAATTTTTAAAACCTTTAAAATTATGAAAATTTCCCTACAAGGGCATAAAAAAAGCTAAAGATGCGCGGGCCTGTAGTAGCAGTCACAATCTCTCCAGCGAACAAAATTTCTAAGGTAACATTATGAAAAAAACAGCACTAAGGGGACATGTATGAATTTTCGAATGCGTTTTTTTTTTTTTAAAAACTTGCCCCCATTTCTAAAAAAATTATAGAAAAGTGAGAACACAACAGAATGAAGTTTTTTTGGCGCATTACATAGAGTTTAATGCGCCAAACTTTTTCTCAAAGTTCGCCCCATTCCAATCTATCCCCCAATCTTTAAACCAAATGAAAATGCCCCAAAAAAACTTTGTATGGGGCATAAGTGAATGCGCCGAACTTTGAGAGACAAATGAAGAAGGTGTTTTCAAATTTAAAATTTAATGCATTTTCAAATTATATAAAGTGTATAATCCCGCCTGAATTACGAAAGTAATTTTTTTTAAAAAATTTAAAGAAAGGGGTGTCCAAAAATTTTCATCGCGCCCTCCTGGGGGGCCCTGGCACAAAATTAAACTTTTTGGCGCTTTATTTAAATCCCGGCCCAAACATTATAAAAGGGCAATAAATACCGGGAAAGAAAAGAAGGAGTCTTTTTTAGAATAGCATTTTTTTGGGGAAATTAAAAAACTATGGAAACTGACCTGCTTGGTGGACCACAACCCAGCAATCCCTGTGCTGTGCGGCCCTTTTGCTGAATGTGGGAATTTAAAGGGGGTAAAGAGCAGCAAAAAAACACTTCAAAATGTCCCTTTTTTCTAAAACTTAAAACCAGTACAAAATAAAAAATAATTTATAAAAATTTTATAAAACCCCTATAAAAAATTTTACATTATTTAAAAATTTAAAAAACGGGTTAATTAACCAAAAATTTTTTAAAAATCCCAAAAAAAATAAAAATATCCCATTAAATAACCCACTAAAGGGGTTCAAATTTTTTAAAAATTTTTTTACGTACTTTAAAATTTTAAATTTATTTTTCCCTGCTCTCACCCGTTTTTCACATAAAAGAGCCAGCACACCCCCAGGTCTTGCAAAACTTGGGGTCCCCCCAAAGCAAGACCACTACCATTATTTCTTTTTTCAGGGACATGCTTTTCAAATACTTTTTTTTCCCTTTTTCCCCAATTTTAGCCTTTATACATTTTTTGGGGGCGCTTTAAAAAAACGCCCAAAGTTTTCATTATGCGCCAAACCCCACGGGGCGCGCAATCAATTTTAACACCATTTTTTTTTGCAAAAAAATTCTACTTTCATACCCCTAAAGGTCATTATCAATAAAATATAATGAATGCAAAAACTCATTTTAAAAAGCACCCCCTTCATATGTTTTTAAAAATTCCCCACATTACACTCTTGCCCTTTAACAAATTTTCCCGCTTTTTGCATAAGTTAATGCGCCAAACTCTGTTTACATAGGTGAATGCCCCAAATTTTGAGAGAATTTTTGCGCTTAAGCACTATGTAATGGGCCAAAAATTTTCCCATACTTCATATTCACCCTCTTCTATATCTTAATTTTAGAACGGGGTTTGGGCCCGGCGCAAAGTATAAAAAAAAAAAACTTTTTTGGGAATTTCCCTTTTTCCATGTCGCCCCCCCTATTAACACACAAAACCCTACGGACGAAAAAAAAATAAACCCCCCAAAAGCTGTTTTTTCCCCTTAAAAGCTCAGAAAAAAAGTGAAAAGTTTTGAATTTTTAAAAAGCAAACCAAAATGTTAAAAAAATTCTTTAAACCCTTAAATCTTGAAAACTTTTTTCGAAAGATTCTCTCTTTCCCTTTGGTCTTTTTCCCTTTTTTTTCCTTGAAAAAGGAACATCTTTATCCCTTTTTCCCCTCCGCTGTGTTCCCTTTTTCTTTTTCCTCTTTTTCTTTTTTCTTTTATTTGAAATAAAAAAAAATTTATTACAAATTGGTAAAAAAAAACCAAAAGGCTAATTTAAAATAGGAAACATAAAAGAAACTTGTAAAAAGAGAACAGAACAAAAAAAAAAAAAAATGTTTTCCCAAATATATTTAGAAAGTAATTAGTTTAAAAATAAAAATAATAAAAAAAAATATTTTAAAAAAATTTTTAATTTATACCCCGGTCAACAAATTTCGCAGCACTTTTACAAGCAGAATTTCGGGTTAAAGGAAAAACTGGGAAAATTTTTCAAAGGAAAAAAACCTTTTTAAACAAAAAATTTACACCTTTTGTCTAATTCCCTAAGGGCCCATTTCCCTGGGAAAAATTTGGGCTTCAGAGGGCAGACACATCTCCTAAACCCCTCCAGGCCAAACCTAGGCAAAACATTTTAACACTTTTCCTGGAGGGGTTCCAGGTTTACATTCTATCCACCCAAAAGGGTTTGATCCCCCGGGGGGAAAAAATTTATTTAAAGGGATTGTGTCATAAGAAGGGTTTATCACCAACCCAAAGATAGGGGGATAAATGTCTGTTTTGCGGGGGCCCTAAAGGCAAAAAATTGGGTTTTAGAATGGTGCAGGGGTTAACCCGCGCCCCTGCGTTTCTTTTCCTAAAAGCCCAAATTTCCCAACTCCAGCCCCTAAAAGGCCCACAAAGGGCTATTTTCACACCGGTTTTAAACGCGGGCTTAAAAACCCCCCGCATTTTACGCCGTGGGGCCCGGGGGCCCGGGGCGAGAGGGGGGGCCCGGGCACCTCCCCCGGCCCATAGAGAATCACCTGGCTAGGGGCGCTTTAAAAACGCCGCTAAAAAAGGGTGCATTTTAATTATTCCCCCTGGGCGTATTCCCCGGGGGCGGGGAGAGGAACAAAACCATAGTTCCCCCAAAATAAAAAAACTGGGATTACCAAAATAAATTTGGGCCGTTTTAAAGGCCGAAAAATTTTGTGCACTTTGGGGCGCGTAATTAGGGCCCCGAAAAAAAGGGCCCAAATTTTAAAGCCGTTTAAAAACCTAGCCAAATTTTTCCCCACTTTTTCTCACGGGATCCCCCACGGGGAAGGGCCAAAAAAAATTTAATTTAAAAATCACCAGTGCACCCAAATGAAATCACCGTGCAATGCAAAGGAAAACCCGGGAAAACACGACCTTTTTTGGTGGGTCTTGAGGAAGGGAGTTTGGGGACCCCTGCTTAAGCCCCTTTTAAAGGGAAACCCACAACGCACATTTTTTTTAGCCACTGCTCCAAAATAAAAAACCCGTTCCCCGCCTGCAATAAAAAATTAATTAACCTATCCCCCCAGATACAAAAACAAAAATCTTTTGGGCTGCAAAACCCTTTTACCGGGCCCAGTAATGCCCTGCTAAAAAAAATGTTACCTTCGGGGTTGAAGGAACCTAAAAATTTTCCCCTTTTTAAACATTTTTGGAACTTTTTGGGGGGATTTGGAAAGACTTCGACTTTTTCCTCTCCCCGCCTTTTCCCCTCAACAAAAAGGGTTTCGAAGGAAAAATTTTAAGTACAAATTGTAAGCAGAAAAAAAAATTTAACCCCCTTATCGGGATTCTCTGTTTTTAAGAAAACCCCACACTTTTAAGTCATTTCCCAAAAATTTTTTAAATTTAAGATTTAAATGGGGATTTCGTGTCAATTTCCTCGCAAAATCCTTGAAAAACCCGATGGCCTTTTCATTTCAATGGCCATTCGCAGTATTAAAAATTCGTAGGGGAAAAAAGAAAAAAAAAATGAACAAGTTTTCTTTTTGGAGGGGAAAATTTTCCCATTGGATCACGCAAAATAGCTAATCTGCATCCACTTCGATTTAGAGGCCGGGAAAACGCTCCCTGTAAGGTGAAAATCACGAAAAAACGGGGGTTTGTACCGGGAAATTTCCCTGCCGAGGAAACGGGCATCAAAAAACCAAGTCTGACGGAAAACATGGGCCTTGACGTATAAAAGAATAAAAGTTGATCAAGTGTCCACCCGGCGCCCAACAAAAGGGGGGAAATTTAAGGGCAAATTTTTCAAGCCATAATAAAAGACAACCAAGGTCAGCAAAAAAAGGGGTCAATAAATACCACAGAAAAAAAAATAAATAACTTAATAAATAAAAAACAAAAATTTTTACTAAAAATTTCAATAAATAAACTTGCACTAATGTGATAACATAATAGGCGCAATATGCCTCAAACCAACAAAATAAGGAGCTTAAACACCAATAGCCAGAATACAAAGTCCATCAACAATCACTAGAAAGATACATAATATACAACTCACCACCTGAAAATCAAAATACATTGTCATACTTTACCACTATACGTACATGTCCAAAGGATGAGCCACAATATTGTCTGTTTAATATATCCACATTTAGGCTATGTTCACACGGCTTAATGCCGGGACGTAATTTTTTTTTTTTTACACCGGGCCCCGCCTAATTAGACGCCGTGGTGACGGTCGTTGGGCGGGGCGGTGGGCAGGGGTGTATGCCGGGGGGCCGGCACTTCGCCGGCCCATTGGACTATCGACTGCTATCGGCGGGTATACGAACGCTAGAAAGTGATCCTAGGTGTTAACTTATCCTCCCCGCTGGCGGATTTCGAATCCGGGCGGGGAGAGGAGCGTAATCCCATAGTTCTCTATGAGAACTGTGAATTACCCGTAATGAAGATGGGCCGTTGATTACGGCCCGTAATTGGCGCACCTTTGGCGCGTAATTACGCGACCGAATTACGGCCCATTTTAAGCCGTTGTGAACATGTGCCTATAGAGTTGTAGGCTGCAGGGTAGAGGTATGTGGTTACTATTTCATCACCTGTAATTTAACATATCCCTTAGCGAGGTTTCTGCCCCCGCTAAGGACATCCCCGCAAAATGAACTTGAATGCCCTATTACGATGGGTCCTAAACTACTCAAAAGGCTGTAAGTAGATGGTATGGATAATAATCAGACGCGTTTCTTCGACCACTTAATGTCAGAGTCGCATTCTCAGTGGAATTATAGAACAAAAAGCAACACAGCGTAAAGTCCCCCATGAGTCCATTTATCACATCAATTACCCCACTCTGTCCTCCCAAAATGGTAGAGGAACTAGGAAACGATGCTGCAGTCTTCCGCTCCCCTTAGACTCGATATAAGAGCTCATACTTCTCTAAGCATGGATTGACACGTTCACAAAAATACCTATATTTGTTACAAACAATCCCTCTTATTTGCTTAGACCGAAAGATGTCCGCCAACTTTATACCTACTTTCACTCTTTCCTATGGATTAAAAAACGCGCCCCGGATAGCCCTTAGCGAAACTGATCTCCATGAGAGGGTTATGGGCGTGGGGGACCCTGAATTTTGCCGGTGTCTTAGGTTGTTTAATTAGACAGCCTCCTGCGTCAGAAATCGGATTGATTAATACAGTCTTCGAGATATTCCAATCTCTCTACTGAGGCATGGGCACTGGAGTTCACCCATGGACGCTTCCAGCTACTTCATACCAAGAAATATTCCGCTTTTCCTATCGGTGGTCGAAACATAGCCTCATTGTGAGGGACACTAGATCAAGGAGCCTGAGAAGGCCCTGTAGAAAACCTGTTACTATCTCTACCCTAAACGACCAGTAGCTACCTTCCTATCTTAGGACACTAGTCATTCACCCTGGCCGCTTGATAACCTCCACCCCAATTTAAAAGTTGGGAGGGTTGTAATGGGTAGATTTTATCTATTTCCCATGCTTTATTCACCTCTTCCCACCAAAGGTATTTACTCTCTCTCAGATTATCTCAAAAATATTACCTTGCACACGCCATCGCTATTTTTTGGCTTACTCCCCCCCAAATAGTGTGTTTTATAGTAAGGACATGAGCCGTCTACTTTTTAAGTTGAATGCTTTGATAATGTCATTGGCCCTACTTCTTCAACAGACCCACTCTCTATCAGCGGCTATATGCCTGTCTTTCGTAGGGCTTAGGAAAGATGGGGGGCCTGGACAGGATTTTTGTTAAGTGGGAGAGTCTACCCTAACTCTCAGGTGTTCCTCTATTAATATACAATTCTCCAGGAGTTGCTGAAGATTCATAGAATTAATAGTTAATGAGAAGTGGAGTAGGGACAGTTCTTTTGAATTGCCCATTCGCGCAATTTATTGGCTTTGCTTTAATATTCCCCCCCACATATCCATGCAGTGGTCCACCTGACCCGTCTGAATCCATCCTGCCCCTAAAGTGTGGCACCCCGCACGGATTTTGTCACATAGTATTATGGACCTGTGTGGAAACCATGATAGTTATGGGAGACAGTCAAGTCATACAAACTCATATCACAAATTTTATATGGATTCGATGTCATTTAACTTTAGAGCCTGTTCCATAATTTTACCACAAAATTTTGGATCCACTCCTAATTTTGCATATATTTTTATTAGCAGTAGAAAGAAGCCTGCCTGTGCCAGAAATGGTTGGAACCAATCCGTGCCTACATTGAGGAAAGTGATCGTCCGGAGGCTGTTAAAACATCATCTTGAAATTGGACATGAATCGACATTCAAATCAGGACTAAGTGACCCAAAGCTCTCTACATTTTTTGCCAAGAAAATGGCAGGAAGTTTATAGTTAACCTTTCAGCACTCCCCAGGAAGATCAAGGAAGATATGCACAGCGCCTTTTCAGCCTTTTGTTTACACCTCCTGGTATTCCTCTCCCTTTCGGACTAGCGGGCTACTCTGGGGTTTGGTATGTCCGTATGCTATCCCGCTTAACATGGGAGCTTTACCATTCAGCCATATCCGCTGAAAATCATGCCCCGGATACTCCCTGCGTAACTGTGCTTGTCAAGATGATTGGGGGTGTGAATTTGTCCCCTCTATCTTGTTCTCTCCCTTGATGGCTTGTAGGGGGACGAGCGGTCCTGTGTGTGGCGATCTCGCAGCATTGCACCAGCACAGTATTTGTTTTCACTTTTATCCCTAGACCATTACTTGTTTACATAGGTGTGATGTGATTATGTCTCTTATACATTAAACTGCGTATATGGGTTACCACTGTTGTGTTGTTTTGTGGGTTTTTTTGGAGGTGGTGGGTTTATTATTTATTATTTTTGTTTTCTTGCTTTAGGGAAGATGAGCATGGTCTTTTGCTTCATCCTTTATTATTATGATGCCAAATTTTTTGTCATTAGTGATATTTTGTACTTTCATTGCGTAGTACGTTTTCTTTTTGTATGGATATTGGGCCTTATTTTTATTTCTTTGTGTATCAAGTGGTATCTCATATATGGGACAGTTATTATTTGTTTTTGTTTATTGTAAAATTGTAATAAAAAAATTAGGTTTACGCGCAAGAAAAAAAAATAAAATTAAAAGCACTCTCACGGATGGTGAATGTCCCCTGGAGATGTTATGAGATCCTACTTCCAGTCAGAACATGCTAAGGCATAGAAACCATGCGGTCATGGCCATGATGATCAACCTTGGTATGCAGGGAGGCAGTGCTAACTGTCTTTCGCCATACATTATGGTTCTTTAGTTAAATAGTTAGGAACCAAATAAATATGATTAGCCACTCCAAATCCCACGTCTTTCATCACTTAAATTACGCATACTTCACAAAGAAGTTAGGCTATTGTGACTTTTCAGGCGATAATTGATAGTGAAAACGTTAAAATTTAACGCTACAGTGATATTTATCGCTCAAACAACAGGCCATTTAGAAGTCACATAGCATGCAAATGCTGATTTCTTATCTCAAACAATTGTAAAGGCGTGATTGTCCCTACTACATTGATTCATCTTACCCACTCCTGTTGGCTTGGTTTCATTTTGCAATTCAGGCGGGTGTTTACCTGGCTTCTACTCTAGGCTACAGAGAGAGCCAAGGTCTGTAGCTATACGCCAACCACACAGTGCGGAAGGCGTATCAGGAGTAATCTAACAAGTGGTCTGTAGCTATATTAGGTGACTCTGAGGAAGCTGATGCGCCCATACAAGAGGGTAAATAATCTAAGGATAGGTAGGACATTGTTATATGGACACTATGCGACCAAGTGCAATTGTTTTTGCAAGATTCTAGTTGTAACATAAAAAGCAATCCTTGTAGTGAGACAATCCCTTTAATGAAACAAATGTCAACAAAAAAGTGGAGGGTGTACACCATCAGAAAATAACGGGTCATGTGGCTTCATTACTGCTTGACAACTATGTATCATGCTGTTCACATGACTGCTGAGTCATACAACTCACTCTTCTTGATTGATGCGTCCTTTCATTGGTGCATTCCTATTTGTAAGGGTTATGAGCGCTTCTATACGGTGTGACTCAGCAGACTCCCACAAGGTTTTCTAGGGATTCATGTTTGCGAGATAAGTGCAGGTCACTCCCATTGAGGTACCCTCAGCCTCTAGACAGCCGTTCCATGCGACCTCGAATGATGCGGAGCATTGTTCGTCCAATGAATATGAATTGAATGTGTGTTGTTCTATTGCAGAGTGCCAATAGACTGCGGATTAATGTTGTTAGTCAGGTAGTGAGGCGGTCACTGCCACCACTTCAAAAAGTTGTAGGACAGTTCTGTTTTGAGACTAGACACACTGGCCCACACTGTAACACCGAACCACCACAAAGGCTCATATGGAGAACAGCAAGCGTAAGCTTGATGCATAGCGCTTCTCACTTGATTGTTCTCCAGCATCGTTGGCCGGCATCATATTTCACTCAGAGTGTAATCACACTTTCTATCCACTGTGGATCACTGCGTTCCATCATCCAGTCGTAGATGCTCCCCTCGGCCCTATGCAGACAAATGAGGCCTTGTGCATGGTGAGTGTTGGTCGAGGTCGTCTGGCAAGCAGACCGCGCTGATGTAATGGTTACGAATGGTCTGACGTGATTACTATGGCGACCTCTCACCTACCCATTAAACGTGCACTGGAGCTGTGCGGACATTCATTCAATCCAGTTTTTAGAAGGGCATTGTTAAATATTGAGCAGTCATCAGTGTGGCATTTTATTTTTTGTTGTAAAGGTGGGTTTGAAAACACTGACTTACATTCAGTTATTCAGATAACTTTTGGTTCTTTTTTTTATGGAAAATAAGACTTTATTTTAAGCTGTTTTACTTTTGATGGTAATGTGGTTTAATTTTATTACATTTTTATTGTGTACCTTTTGCGTTATTTTTTAGTTAGTAATAGATATATTGCCAGGGTAACAATGTTTGCAGTTCAGGTAGTGTTATTTATTTTACTCATTGTGTAACATCAGTTACCTCTTGAGATAATTTTTTGATTATTGCTTATTTTCTGTAACCGGACTTATATTTTATCCCCAGTTAAAGAGGAATAAAGCCCCCAATGTGCTACATGCAGCAGCAAAGGTTTCTCTGCTTTTGATATTTGACAGTATCTGCTTGTTAAAGTAAAAAGATCCCAAAGTGTCACCCTGCAAGTATCCTCGGCATTCATTTGTTATCTGTGGAAAAAAAAACTGGCAGTACATGTTCAATTTCCCTGCAGCGCCACAACAGGTGAAATTAAGAATTTCAGCTCTTCTCACATTATATAATCAATGTCTGGTTTCTGAAAGCCATAATCCGAGAGGGAGAAACTAACCCGTCTCTGGTCAAGTGAAGAGATATCTGAACAGAGCACCCCACCACCTCAACTCAGAATTCAGTACTACTGCAGATGAAAACTAGACGACTTTTCCTTGTAAACATATAGAGGACAATTATTACATGCAAAAAAGAGTTAGCTAGAGGTTTCACCTGCTGTAATGCTGCGAGACTTCCTAGCAGACAAGTGGCTCTTTGAGGGACTCCTAGCTGGTTTTTCCTTTTTTCTTCTATCATTTTTCTCTTTCGTTCTGTCTTTTTCCCTAACTTTGTTTCTGTCTTTGTCTCTCTCTCTCTTCTTCTCCCTGCAATAAACAAGAAAGAAATGCCGAGCGTTATAATGAAAAATAAAAGTAGCAGCTTGCTCTCACAAAATGCTCTGTAGAAATCGTAAATATATTTACTGTAATACAGATAAGATCATATTACATTATGGGTAACAGGAAAAAGACACCACCGAGCAGCAGAACATACAAAGTACAATACCAAGCAGCATTTTGTTTTCTTCGATAGTGCCATCTAGTGTCACACAATACTGATATTCCCCGAGTTACAGACAACCGACTTACATACGACTCACACTCGAGTTTTTTTTTTCACCATGCTGTTGTACATGGCAATGAGGATACAGGACTTACACTTCCAGTTAGGACTCAGTGGATGGGATAACATGTATCATTGATGACGACGATTTGTACATTTCAATTTCAGCTGTTTCTTAGCCTGAGTTCCTCAGAGGTGTAGCCGCTGCGTAGAGGTTTGTAAACTGTAGTGCAACATGGCCTCAGAGATAAAAAGGGTTAGAGCACATAGTCCCAATGGCACCGGTTTGCGCAAACTTTTACACGGTTACCGCTATGGATAAACCCGTGCAGCTCTTTTGCAGTCCCGTACAAAACACTTGTACATTGTATCATTCTGCCATCCGAGTTTTACAGGGACGTTGGAATAGAACAAAAGTGAATGTGAAAGGGGAGAAAGCCGGTCCTCCCATCAGTAGGCAGTGTGCACGGCACAAAAACCGGACAACCCCCCCCCGCAGGACAATATCGGATCGGAAATAAATCTCGGCCAGGGTGACGCGTCTTTATAAATGCTGGTCAGTAATTAATGTAAACAAGCTCCTGTTCTTACAGCAGGGACTGACTGCTACAGCCTGTTGTGAGCAAGTTGAGAGGTGGAAATACTAGGAGAAGCTTGTGTACACAAAGCAGGGATAAGATAATGCTCATAACTATTGAAAGAGAAGCATATTCGACAGCAATGTATGTGGTGGTAATCACTATGGGATTATCCATATTTCAGCGCGCATCTCAGCCAGTAATTAGAGCGGATATAAGTTACGGGTCGGGTGTATGCGACGACAGAGAAGATGCGCGCTGTAAACATACGCGCTTACACTATGATTGCCTGTGTGCTATGGAACCAGAAGTTTTTACATAACCTATATTTTTCTGATTCTCTGCAGTCTCATAAGTTTAGTTCTCCACTTATAGCATCCTTGCTAGAAGGTTCATAGAAACATTCTAATACAAAGTGAGTCCATGTGCAGACGCCTCAGAATCAGTTGTTAATCTGTGGGGAAAAGATGTGTTAACTGTGATGTTCATATTTCATTACTCAGCACCAGGGAAATAAAGTAATCCTAGAGTGCCTATTCAAATCAATGCAAAAAGGTATACACACGAAACGCAGTTATTCCAATTGCTATTTGTAATAAAATCTTTTAACTAAAAAGACGGTTCAGTGCTGTATTACGGTCCATTTAAAGAGAGTTTTTTTCTGGAGAATGGAGAAAATCTTCACACTCTTTGTTTGGAATTGCTAATACCCTAACCCCGTTGCACGGGACTTTACGGAGAAAAAACGGACATGAACGGTCTGCGCGTCGACAGTGAGTTCTTTGTTCCTAAATATTTGGATGTCTTAAAAAAGGTTGTGCTATTCTTTGCACACGCACTAGAGGGTAGTGCTTAAATAACGTACATAGTGTTTCTTATTTCAAAGTGCAATATTGCGCTATGGGAGAGCTGTCTCGTTTTTGTTTTTTCTATCTATGATATTCAAATCAATGGTCTATGTCCATGTGTAATGAAAGATAAGACCGGTCCTCAGGAAGAAGATGGTACAGAATTTGAGGCTTTGTCTTGTATACTTAATCAATGATTGAGATTATTTCTCTGAAATATGATTTAGACTATTCAACTATGGTGTGTGGTGCTCCTAATAGGCTCTGAAGGACTACATGTATATACTGCTGCTACTTAAGTAAAATGTTATACAGTATATACAGTATCAAAACTGCAGCCATAAGTCTCCATGTTTACAAGTTTCAGAGCTCGAAGCTCTGCTGACCTAATAGGGTGACTGATTTGGGAACTGACAACATTACTACATGTAAAGAGTGTAGCTGGCTAAAATCCGTCACACATATCTTGTCAATAAAGACATTTTTGCAACTCTGGAAAGATGGAAAGAAAAAAAGACAGACCTTTTTCCTTTCAAATCAGAAAACAGGTTGATCTATAATTGGAACCAGATATATAACATCGGCGGCGCTCATGCTATGCCACACGTCTAGGTCTAAGTGCTATGTCACACGGCTTATTTCTGGTAGTATTGCGGACCGTTATTACGTCTGCAATAAGACGTCCCGGAAATACGCTTCAAATCGTAGTCACAAAGTGTGGCACGATATTTCGCGTCACGTTAAATACATTTCCCATTTCATTTACGTCGCGAATATACGCCTCGCAATAAGTGCAGGGAGGTCTAAATTTTACGGATAGTATTTTATGGCGAAATGAGTCGCGTAGGAAATACGCCTCGTTGGTGAAAAGACCGAGGCGTATTTTACTTTGTGACATACAATGCTAATCTAGTATTGTTCATTGATTGAAACGGATTTATGGGGAGCGTTATTTGCAGGATAAGAATAAAGCCTTCGCATTTGTTGTCTGATGGATTATTAATGTGGCAGTGAGTTTTAAGACCAAGGCAGTTTTGCATACATGTGCCCATAAGGTCTACCAGTAAGGGTTAACTTTGAAATGCTTTAGTTGGATTTCCTCTATTTATTCTATCAGGTGATATATTAGAGGGCCGACACCTCAAAGATTTCATAATACCCTTGAATGTGATTCGAGCTTGCTGACTTGCGTCTCTCTCGTTTGATCTAGAACGTTTCTTATGGGGCTTTTGAGATCTCCTGCGTAATATTTATGCCTAGACCGGGAATCGGTTTCTGTAGTTCTGGCTTCTAAAACGACATCAAAAACGGGTTTTTCACATATAATTTGTTGTAATTATTGTTCACCTGTGGGAAAAGCTTTCACTGAGAGTCCTAAAAGGCATCCAAGACAAAACATGGGATCTAGCTAACATGAAGTCACACTTAAAACAGTCAGAATAGTAGGATGATTCTGTATCATAGGCTGGCAGGGAAGTCTTTCCCATTGACTACAGTATAATTACTTGCTGCTTGATTTGGATTAGAGATGATCGGTTGTATTGTATTATCTCAAAATGGTGCCTGACTCTTGTTATCTTGAAAGACAGATCTCAATATGAGAAGTTGACAATGGTGAAAAGGCTACTCTTGACTGAGATAAATAAACTGGATAGACGCACCTACATCACCTCCGCACAGGATCATCACACAATTTTAGTGTGAATGATTGAATATATAAGTCTGTTTTCAGCTCTGTATGTAGCAGGGGATTCTTTCTGTTGACTCAGGTGAGCTTATACAACCTCGTGCTCGGGTGGTAGCTGAGGGACATTGCTGCTTGTACAGGATAATCTGTATCTACTCAACTACAATATCAGCTACAAATAGGCACAGCAACTGAAGGACCATAGTGTGACAGAGTTTTAGGCATCTACAAGTACACTAGATGCTATTGTCTATATAGCCAGCACAAGACATACAACAGATCACAGTCATTAACGGGTAATCCACAGTTCTCATAGAGAAACAATATGGCGATGAGTGGGAGATAAGTAATTAATCATGCTATAGACGCACCTGAGAACATATGATGTCTATGGGGCCGGCTGGCTTCGGCCCCCTGCCCTCACCCCAACCCAGCTCTGATGTGATACAACGGCCTAATTGCGGGAGCGAATACGTTTCACGCAATTTAAGCCGTGTGAACATTAGCCTTACAGGCTCTCCCCTGCACGGGCAGCTCTTCCAGTCTTAGAGGCAAGGACGATTTCGATACAACGGATTTTCGTCCATCAAGCTTTCCTGTAAGGTGCTGACATTAGCCAACATTCAGAGCGGTCTAAAGGGACCAGCACTTTTTTAAAAATGAATTGTACAGGTGAAATGCTTTTGATTTGCCTGTATATGAAGATTATTTAGGGAAGTGTTTGTTTTTGTTTTTTAGTCTCCTGTTATTCATTTAGGTATTTCCCTGGATAAGTCACTCTTTTGTATAGGGATTGTCCGCCATTCTATACACAATGATGTGATGATTATTAGAAATTTGCCATCAATGTGTGATAGGTAAGGGTCACCAGGGGTGGGAGCTTCACCTTTCCTTCCAGAACAAGCCCAAAAAAAACTCAGTGAAACTGGACCACTGATTTTAATGGCGGAGTAGTATTGGAAAAAACCGGTTTCCTAAATCAACAGAGATTTCAGGGTTTATTGTCTTGAGATAAGTGTGGAACCGAAAGACTATCACGCACATTGATAATCCTTTTGATATGCCTATCAATTGTGTTATGGTGGGACACAATCCTTTTAAGGATTTATTACGCATCATTACCCTAAAAAAAGATTAGACCTCTCATAATATAAGGCTTTACATAAACAAATGACTAACATTTCGTGTTAACACTCAGGTATTGATAAAATGTTTTACTAAGCAAATTAAAGGATTTTTCATACAGAAAGTGTATAATGCAAGTATAAATGTTACGCAGTTTTTATCCCAGAAAAACACCGAAAAACTTTATGAGTTGTTGTTCCACGACAAAAGGACTAATAGCGGTTCGGTTTGCCGCCAGGTATTTGTCCTGTTTTTGCAGCCATCTCCACGGCTGCTGGGGGGGGGGGAGTACGGTTTTCATTCTCGCGATGGGGGGGAGGGGGCAATGTGAGGAGAAACAGCCCCAGCCAATACTTCACAATGAGGAAAGCACAGATTTTCCGTCCGGAACCGACAGGAAGTTGTGCTTACACGCATATGTTTTGCAGGCCTGGACCGCGTAGTTGGGCGAAAAAAAACCGACCGCCCCCCTGGACTCGGCAAAACCGGTGCAGTGGGGACGGCTGCATGGGTTTTCATAGGAGCATCCATGTGTGCTCTAATTTCGGACGGTTTTTCAGCGGTTGCTGAAAAACTGCAAACGCGGAATATAACGCCGGTTGCCGTAGTGGACCATGCCCTTACCGCTATCCATCCTGATAGAGTGTGACATAATGTATGGGCCTCCTACTGACCCCAACGTATCACAAGAAAGGGGAGGTCCTGTAGTTCCTTATTGGATCTGAGCAGCAAATTTCGGTCTGTGTGCTGCCAACTTATTACAAAGTTCTATTAGACTGAAGGATGACAGCACGAATAACTACTGGTAGGGGGTCCAGGAACCAATTACACATACCACCTTGATCCTGTAGATAGTTGATGAGTGTTGTTTCTGGAAAAAAAAACTAATGCTGCCCAAATGGAGCATTGCTGTGCAAATTACTAAAGACAGACAGGACCTATGCTGTTGAGCGTGACAGTTTGTCCATGTTGGATTGGACTTGGAACGAGAATCTGGGATTGCGTGCTAGAGTGTTTCTTGTATCTTGTTACAGCTGAGCTTGACCAGTTTCGGCTGAATAACAAAAAAGACCTTAATTATAAGAAAGAAAGACCCTGCCATCAAGAACATGAATAAAAACCACCTAACGAGGAAAAATACAAGGGATACTCAATTCGCGACAGTAGCATGCAAGTTACAAAAAACTATGGCTAGTATATCCACTAACTGATCATAGTGTCATAGACAAAGGATGAAAAACAGTGTAAAATTTCTGGGGACAATAACAGGACTCCTTAAGTCAGCGTTCTACTAGTACTGATTTACTTTTGATCCACACCTTACACAACTTTTCTGGCGAGTGGCTGTAACGTAAAACTTTCCTAATCTTCAAGTATGGTGGGAAATGAAAGCAGTCTGATGCTCCATTGAACAGCTTACTTAGATGGGTCCACAAAAATAAGACTAATCAAGAGGAGTGCCTGATGGTGATGAGCTGTGATGTCTATAGGGGGGCTACCTGACGGGCTGTCAATTCATACTTTAGTAGCAGCGCAGATATAGCAGCCTTTGAAATCACAACGTTGTCCGCTTAAAGATGGATGTTATGTCCAATCCTCACAAATTATACTAGATGCTTTTCATGTAAACAGGGTGTATCCATTTTCAGAAAGTTAATGGTACAATCACAGGAGAAATGTCAGAAATAGTATAATGCTTGACAAAGGGTGGAGTTGGGTTTTATCCCACGTACTTAGCCTCATGCTGGTGTCTTTCATACAGAGCACAGCGCAATACGCTTCCACATATCTGAAGCATGCATCTACAATGAGGATACGCTGGAATTAAAATGGTGCTACTGAGCTCGACCTTGCTCTAATCCATCTGTGAATGTAATTAGTGTTGGTCGTAAATAATATAACCCTTACCTCATAGGGACACACCATAAATATCCAATGGGTTTGGGACTCAGTGGTAGGATCCGGACCTATCTAAAGAACGGATCCCTGAAACTCTCAACAGAGATGTAGGTTATTTGATGCGCATGCGCTCCCCCCCCCTCCATTTATTTCAATGGCGGAGCCAAATCCAACGGAGCACACTCACTCAGCTGTACCACCAAACAACAGATTGGAGAGTATGTGCGCAAGAGCTGCGAGCACCTTCCATAAATGACTAAGCAATTTGGTACGGAGGATTTCAGGGACCCGTTTTCAAGATAAGTGTAGGCATCTACCCTCACTGCAACTATCAGACATTTCTGTACATATCTATAAAATATGCCATATAAGTGTCTGTAGAGAAGGTTCCCTTTAAGGACTGCTGTGTGTGTGTGTGCCGGGTCTATCTTCATGTGGCTTTTTACTGAGTGCTGACCATCAGTTTTGGGTCACAAAGGCCTCACAGCTGCAATGATTTTGTAGGTGAAAAGCCAGGTGCTGTGAGAAAGCGACAGCAGCCCGAGATGGATGCAGCAGATCACCGTTAGTGCAGGCTGTGTCCAGTTATGACCATAGATACACTTATAACACATTTGTCACATAAAATACAAACTTGTCAAAAAAAACGAAAACAAACCAAAACCACCAATGTAGTAAAATGCGGCTGTCGTTTATTACAGGGACAGACCTTCATAACATTATGGACATGTAATAGTTCATTGACACATCTGACTGTTGCCACATACAAGTCTATGCACATCAGACCATTCACATGCAGAAACTTAGTATCATTCAAAGGTATGCACGATTTATTTTGCCCTATTCAGCATGGGGCGATGCCAGTTATGTTCGTATCACTAGAGTACCCTATGTTGGGGTATTCACTATATCTGGATTAAAAGATTTAAAAAAAAAAAAACTCACATTGCAGTCATGCTAGCTGAGAATTGAAGTCTGTTCCCAGTCCTGTATACTTATAATGCAATGAACAGTAAGCTACAAATACCAGCCCTAGAAGGTCCACAGTATCCCTTCCACCCCTGCAAGTATCAATAGGAACAATTTCTTGTCACCAGCAAAGTGCAATGTCTGGGTAATTGACAGTTATTAAACAAGTTTCTGCAAAGGGAAGAAAGGAGAAGAAAAAAGCAAAAGAAAAAGTAATGTTTGTACTTGACATTGCTGCAGTAGATTGTTCCAGAGGACATGCAAATCACCAATGTGTTTGCAACAAGAACAAAGTATAACTCATATAATCAAGAGGGTTTCCCATCTCAGTATTTCAGTATTTACTTATTTGTACTTATGCCGTTCGCTCCATGCATTTCTATGGGAATTCAGAATATAGCCAAATGAAACAGCAAGATGGGACAATCCTTTTACGCAGCATCTTCCAAGGCTGGGATCACAAATTATGGTTTTTTTTTGGTGCTTACATGCGTTTACAGAACGCATGCTTTAAAAACACACATAATAATTAAAAATATAATAGAATATATAATAAATAATTTATCCAAAACTGGAATACTCGAGGTGAAATTCTTGTCAAATGCAAATAATTTTTTTTTTTTTTAAAAGCATGCTTTTTGACATTATCCCTACCTATTGCAAAGGACATCTTCTAATACATAAAAAATCAGAGGTGTGATTGGGGGTGCAATACAGTGTTGCTTACCTTTCGATTCCCTGCAGCTTCAGATGTTTGTAGGAAACTACTCCTCAGCAATTCCAGGTTCTTGTCCAGACACAAAAGGCTTGTGCCTCTATGACTTATGAGGTCGTGTTCACACGGCTTATTCAAGCCGTAATTGCGGGACGGATTTCGCCCGCAATTACGGCTTGAATAAGGGGCGGGGGCACTGCCCGCCGGCCTCATAGACATGCATTATTCACGGCGCGTATCCCGGCGTGATAATGAACATGTCACGTTCTCAATTTTGTGTCGACAGGACGAGAGCAGGGGGCCGGCACCTCGCCGGCCCATAGACTATCATTACTAGTGGCGCGTATACGCCGCTAGTAAATGACATGTCACTTATCTCCCCCCGCGGCGGATTTGCCACGCGGGGAGGAGAGACGGAATCCATAGTTCTCTATGAGAACTGTGGATTACCGTAATGGCTGGGACAGATTCCAGCCGTATTGCAGCGCAGTACGGCGCGCAATACGTGCCCAAAATAAGCCGAGTGAACGGCCCTTTATGGAAATCAAGCTTTTCCTGTGTGTCAGGACGAGGACCTGTAAAAGTGATGAGGTCTCCTGGGGCGCTCCGGAGCTGGAATGGCAATGTTTACAATGTTTCTTGAGGAATACTTCAAGGAAATTAAAGGGGTTTTGCCATGAAGCGAGTTCCTTACCTCTTATCTGCTCAGGGGAGAATATAAACAAAGCATGCTGAGTCATGCTGCAGGGGTGAAAGGGAGGGGGGGGATGCAGATTACAACAGTGGATTCTCTATACAGTAGGCAGACTCATACACTGCACTTTCTCCCCAGCCCCTGGCAAGCTCCTTCATGTTCCCTGTCATCAGATAAGAAGTGCAAACACGCAAGCGCGGCCAGATCAGCTCCTGTCATGTTCCTGGTCATGTCTAATGTAAACTTTCAGAAACTAAGGGGATGAGAAATGCTGTAGCTCTACAGGCTTCACTCTTTGTAATCACATTATTTAAAAATTTGATTAAAATACCCAATTTTGGAGGATCCCACTCAACTTAAAAACCCCTTTAATTTCCCCTCGGTACTTTGTGAGAACAAGGCAGGACTGCACCATGAGCATCCTACACTGCTGAAGGTATCACTTGGAACGAAGATGTAAAAAAGTTGATCAGTGTCCCTCCTTTAGAACCCTCAGCTATTAGGACCGGAAGCTGGTACCTTTCTCTGCACCTTAGCTACTAGGAGTAAAGAACCTCGCAGAAACTGTTTAAAGGGAACCTGTCACATAGATTACGCCCCCCTTTTGGATAAAGAAACAAGTTTAGTGTCAAAACCTGCTGTTTCCAGCATTGTGTCCTTTTTCTGTAAGATGCTGGAGTTTTTTTCGAGTATTTAACGCTCAAATTTTTGCAGTTTTCAGCCAAAAGAGTTCATTTAAAAAGTCGGTTTTCAACCCCCCCACTGATTCTACCCCCGCCCACCTCAACTGATAAACCTTTCACTTTGAATAGGTAGAAAAATGTGAATAACTGTCAGGTGGGCGGAGCTAACACCTGTTCATGAACAAGATTTGAGGGGTAAATGCTCTAAAACTGCTGCATCTTACAGAATAAGGGACACAGTGCTGGAAACAGCAGGTCTGACACTAGCTTGTGCTGCCCTCAGCAAGGGGGGCACAACCTATGTGACAGGTTCCCTTTAACTTCCCGACAGAACCATCACAAGGTAGTTTGAAGCATTACACTGCATCTGTGGAAATAAATAGTATGGGTGTGTAATGCCTTGAAGCACTGGATCCTCCAGGACTGAAATCACACCCTCTGCAGATAATCTCTGCTCTGGCTTATTCATGAGGACCATGAACGGTCGGACATTCATGTATTAAGTCAAAATTCTCTTATGATATTAGAAAATGGGTCGTAAATCAGTCAAGCAGTCACATGTGAACCGTTCAGATCTTTTGGTGCATATTAATATAAATAACATTGTATTTATTGGAAACAAACCGAAAAATACAACAGCAATAGTAGTCAGTGGCAGGAGACTTTTCTATTAGTAATCCTGAAGAAATTCATGGCGCACCTCCAAATACAATTTTTGTTCATATTTATTGATGCAATTTGCACGTGTATTCAATCTACTAGATAATGTTCGATAGCGGCTCAGTGACCGCTACATGCAATGTTTCGGCCAATACGGCCTTTATCATGATGACCCTGAGCTGTGTCAAACGACAAAGGATGAGGGCGTCGCTGTCTATGTAAGTGGCAGGAATACACATGTAACACAAGAAATATGAACTAAAATTGCATGTGGAGGTGCGCTGTGGACTTCAATGGGATGATTAGTAACAAGGATCTACATCCGTTCACTGAAGCACTCCGTCTCCATAATTCGTGAATAGTACCATCATGATTGTTTAACATACCTGGTTCTATGGCCTCTGAGATCAGCGACTGAGCTTCTCGCACACGCTTCATTACTTCTTCTAGTTCCTTTGCAGCAGCTTGTGGCGTCAACTCGGGAGGCTTAACAATTGCATTATTGGAGTGATTGATTCTGTAGAAGCGGTAAAGACAAAGATAATTTCATATTGTCACATTGTAACTGGGAATGTTAAAAGACAAAATTAAAAAAACAAACCCATAGGAGAAAAATAATAATTAAAGGGGGTTTTCTCACCATGCTGTTTTACAGAGTCACCAGCAGCTTTATACTCACACTGCCAGGTCAGGCTGTGGGTGATTCTGTAGCAGCGATTAGCATATTTAGCTTCTCTATAACTAGCTGAGACATTAGAGTAACATGAGTGCAGGAGATTTAATCTGTAAGTAAACAACGCTTCACAGCTCCAAGGAGTGAAAACAACTGCTTTTTTAAGGCAATTAATCTAATTTTATTAGTGATAAAGACTGAGCTCCTCCAACCATGGTGACACCACTCCCTGCTCTCTATCTAATCAGGAAGGGAGATATGGACGGTAACTTAGAGACACTTGCGTGCACTCAGAGCAGATACAATCTCCTATTTCTTGACCAGGGCAACATCAAAAGAGAAATGTATTTAGAAAAAGTCTTAATTTAACGGTCCCTACATGTTGAAAGATCATTGTAGTGAGAAAAACCCTTTAAATAAAAATCAGCTGGTATTAGAGTACACTTTCAGATGTTTGCCCTAATTTTCTTTTCACTTTGTATTATTTTTCTTTGAACCAAGAAAAAAAATAAGAATTTGAACCTGATTAGTTGAAATAGGAAAGAATAGGACGGCTTCATTTAGCCCCTGTAAATAGGTAAAAATGTGTAAGGCAGAAAAATGCCTTTAGATTATTTATTATTATTGTTATACAAATCACAAGGCATTATGGGAAAGGAGCTGAGAAGTTCAAGCGCCCTCTATTGGATGTAACAAATCCTCAATTTACTTCAGACTCACCAAATCTTTAGAAAGCGAAAGGGGTATTAGCCAAACCATATCATTCTCTCTGCAGACAGCCTGTTTTGGAGTTTTGGGCCCCCTCATCATGCAAGCAGTGTACTGGCTGGCTGGGTGGGAGGCAATGAGTGGCTCAGAAAGAGGAACATCTCTCCTTGGGGAGAACACCATATAGGCATTGTATATTGTTATACAATGCATGAATCACTGAGGCTAAGGAATTTGGTATCTATAGGCTCGCCAAGTAAGCAGTATAGCAGTTTTTACAGGATACCGTTGTATGGAATATGGATGCAGCAAAATGTAACTAGACAGTGATATATTACAGCACTGTGTATATGTATGCGTCTATGTATAGATAGATATTCATATTCAGTATAATTGCCTATACTTCCCAGACAGAGGCCGAAATGACAGACTTTTGGCCTCCATGGGACTAATGTAACCTAAGGCTATGTTCACACGGCTTATTTCGGGACGTATTTACGTCCGCAAATACGTTTCAAATAATGAACAATTAGATTAGCATTGATTCCAATGTAAAATATGCCTCGTCATTCACACGAGGCGTATTTTCGCAACGTATTTGCGGGCGTAAATACGATCGTAAAATTTAGTCCCCTGTCACTTACTGAGGTGTATTTTTCAACGTAAATCCCCATAGTAAAGAATGGGGAATGTATTTACGACGCGAAATACGTGCCACACTTTGTGACACGTATTTGAAACGTATTTCGGGGCGTATTTGCGCCCCGAAATAAGCTGTGTGAACATAGCCAAAGTAATAAGTTTAGCTTGTACGTTAGAAGGTTTTCCCAAGCATGTGCTAAACATGTATCAAAAAATCATAATGTACTGTCAATAGTGCCGTAGACAGGCGTGTAAAAAAAATCATGGTCACATACTAGATTAATTTGCACTTTAGTCTCTGTTAATACAGAGCAGAGCGATGCTGGCTTGGCTGAGTGGGAGGCAATGAGTAGCTCAGAAAGGGAAGATCTCTCCTTAGGGAGAGCACCTATATAGGGGTGTGGAGATTCGAAATTGCCTTTTTGCACTCAGCCAAGCTATCATCACTCTGCTCTGTACTGACGAGGTGTAAAACCCCTATACGGCTGTATACAGATGAGTGATGCTGGCTTGGTTAAAAATCCCTTCTTGCTTTCCAAAGATCCAGTGGGTCAAAAGCAAATTGAGGATTTGTTACATCCAAAAGAGGGTGCTAGAGCTTCTCAGCTCCTTTCCCATAATGCCTTGTGATATGCAGATGCTTCGTGGAGTGCAAAAAGGCAATTTCGAATCTCCACACCTATATAGGTGATCTTCCCTTTCTGAGGATCTTCCTGAGGCATAAAACATGAAAGTGAGCAGTCTCATGGTTATTCTTATACATCAAGTCAAATATTGCACAAAATTTACAGCACTTACTTCAGAGGTCTGTCGCCAAACATAACGCCATTGAACGTCAAGGCCCTCAGCACGGAATTCTGATCAGAGAATTCTATGAAGGCAAAGCGTGTTGGCTGCGTTTCATCCCCCGCCATACGGACAAATCTGACATCTCCTACTTGTTTAAAAAACTCAAGTAGCTGCTCTGCTGTAGCGGTCTGAAAAAGAAGTTACACAATGAAATCAGAAAGGCTGTGTGCTTGATGGTAGCAAACTGAACATACAGAATACTAAAAAAAAATTACGCAAAGGGCTGCCTTTTTTCACATTTTCCACATCATCGAACGGATGGTGGCGTGTCAGATGAGAAACATCAGAGCACAAACACATTGCAACCATTGCTGAAAGAACAGATGGGATCTTCCAGCAAGACATTCCAACATGTTACACAGCTAGAAAGGTCTTACACTGGCTGGAACAGCATGACCAAGACTTCCAAGTACTACTCTGGCCATCTAGTTCCCCAGACTTGGACCCAATTACTCATCTCTGGAACCACTTTAAGGCCCCGTTCACACGGCTTATTTGCCGACGGATTGGCGCCGTATTTCGCGCCGGATTTGCGCTTCAATACGGCGCCAATCCGTCGGAGTCATTACGGTAATCCACTGCTCTCATTGAGAACTGTGGAATCCGTCGCTCCTCCCCGCTCGGCAAATCCGCCGCGGGGGGAGAAAAGTGACATGCACATTATTTACGGCGCGGACGCGCCGTAAACATGCATGTCATGTGGGGCGATGGGACGGCGCCCATCTTGCGGACGTCGGTCCCACGCACCACAGTCACCGTATTCACGGTGGATTAGCTGCAAGCTCCAACTATCGGCCACAAATCCGCCGGAATAAGACCGAGATGAACATCGGCCCTTAATCGTCATGTTTGCTCTACGGATCCTCCCTCATGCACTCTCCAGCAGCTGTGGGATACACTGCAGTCAACATGGCTCCAGATACCTGTAACAACCTACCAGGACCAGAAAGGTCACCCATCCCGTCTGCTGTCTGTGTTGCACCCTGCGGATGCTCTGGATATTAGCTGGTGGTCATAAAAATAGAACTGTCTATCTATATACAGGGTGATTTAAAAAGAAAGATGTAAAAGTATTTATAACCAAGAGAACATAACACAAATGTATTAACAAGAAAAAACACTATTCAAGTGTTATTTATCTTCATCAGACCTATAGACTATGAATGATATAGAAATCTGCAGGCTCATCCACTGCTTCAGTCGAAGGCTTCCTCACTGAACGATCATAGTAAGGGAGAATGGGGGACTCTGTCGGCCAGGTTTAGGGATCGGTGGCAGTCCCAGTGGTAGGAACCCCAGCAATCAGACATTTACCAACTATCTTGTGGATAGGGGGTAAACGTCTGCAGTGGAAAATTTCTTTAAATGCGACTCACAAACTAGAAAAACACTAAGGGTGACATGTAAGAACGGGGCTGTGCCAGTTTTCTGGCGTCAAAAAGCTTTAATAGACCAGTTCAATAAATTTGTGATCAGTCACACTCCAAACTTTGGTGCGATAAGAGCAGGAGTGACACGTTTTAATGCACCAAAGATTTGGGGTGTTCTGGGGGCGTCACATCACATTTTTAGAAATAGACACATTTATGATTCTTTAATGCCAAACCTAGGCGCTGAACAGTTAGAGCAGCCAGACCAAGATAAAGGTGGTGCCTGAGCCAGACTTGTCGTATTCACACTACAATGCACCTCTATGTATGAGCTGCAGAAGAACAGGTTCATACATTCTGGCTCATTCTACACTGCCTTAAAGCTATTTAGACCTGGCCTTTCAGCGCCAACCTTCATACATGTCGCCCTAAGACCTTATTTAGCTGGAACAGGTATTGGAAAACAAATGCAGAAACTTGATACCTGAGAATTTAAGTTTCCAACATAAATCGTCCTCCTGATTTCATCAACCTTTGCCGGGTCAACATTTCCAATTAAATGTGGTTGTTGTAGGTCGGTAAGTGAAGGTATGGTCGGTGCTAGAGCTGGAAGAACTGGTGTGAGAGCTGGAAGAACTGGTTCCAGTGGTGTTGGTAATGTCGCTGCCAGTGTGGTAAATGGGACACTGAGCTACAAGTCAAAATGGAAAAAAAAAAGTTAATCAACTAATTGTAAGCATAATTATGATACATACTTGAGTAATTCATGAAAGTAAGTGCTGCCTGCTAGATCACACCTGTGGGAGTTCAGAAAAGGAGGGAAAGCATCTATGGCATTTATGTGTTTATCAACGGACGGCGTGTCAGAAAAGGTAACATTTCTGTTAAAGATGTTTACCGCACTCACTACAAAGATAAGCTTTCAACAAGAAGGGACAGTTAAAGGAAGACTTTTTCTAAATACATTGGTCAATAACTTTTACTTTAGTCATGAGAAATTTTATGTGCTGAACAAGTTTCTATGGTTACCCAGCCAGAACTCTGTTATCCGATTACAGGACAGAGCAGAGAATGACATCCCCATGAACAGATGGCTCAGTCCAGAGCAAACTAATCATCTCTAACAAGATTACAGTAAGCAACAGTTTTCAGTCCTCACAGCACATGTAGCTTTTGTTTACTTAAGACTAGATCCCCTGCACTTGTCAGTATAACGGCTCAGCTAGTTACAGAGAAGCTCAACATGATAATCATTGCTAAAGAACCACCCACAGCCTGGGGAGACAGAGGAAGTTTAAAACATGAACATGCGCATCTTTGTTTTTTATAACTCCTGGTTGGAAGGACACTAAAGGAAATACATATTGCCTACACTAGATCTCTTGGACATCTAATGAAAAAGGTTATGTAGCTGCTCATAAAACCCAGGTTAGGCCTTCTAACTAGAAAAACTTATGTTCAGTAAAAGGGCATCAAAACCTGTAAGATAGTTAACAAGAAGATTACCAACAAGCAAGCCACGTCAGGCCACCTCACCCTCCTCCCCATAATGGACTTCCATTTTCATTGCCTTGTAATAGTACTTTTAAAGTCCTGCAAGTGCCATCAATGAATATGCATAGTCATGATCCAGAGATCATGCTACATCATTTTAAAAAAATTAAGGAAAGAAATACTAATAAATGAGCGAGGTGGTTAATTGTGGCAACGAACAGTTTTCCAACAAAAAAAGCCAAGTCACGGATTTCCACAAAGTGGTTGTTTTGCGGAAGAGAGTCCTTTATAGGTTAATATATTTTTTATCATATTAAAAGTGACTTATTGGTATTAAAACAATACATACATCAGTACTGTATGTAGATACAAAACTATTGGCATATACATCCCTTGAGTAAAAAGAGAGTAACAATGAAAGAAGAGACTAAGGCCAAGGTTTAGTAGGATGCATTCACTGCTTGGACTCCAAACAGAACAAGCAAAGGTCGAAAGAAACAAAGCAATAGGAAATTAGACAGTAATAGCTGGGTAGATTGGGGCAAAACAGGCGGCCCATCACCCATTTTTCTTTTTTAACCAATTAAGTCCCAATACCGATCCATTTTCATCGACATTGGAGACTCTATTCGAAGTTTCTGTCACAAAAGAGGCACCAGATGAGTTTCAAGTCTGGTACCAATGCTGTCCGATGGACCCCACAGACTACAAATGGGTCCAATTGGTTTCCCTCATGGTGTGCATTATCTTTACAGGAAAAAAAATAGCACTGCATGTTTTGCTTTTTTTTTTTTGTCATTTTTGATGGAATGGGTCATGGAGGCTGCGAATGGAAACTCCAACACAGGAGTGAACTTCGCCTTTCCGGTTTTTATTTTCTGATTGTAGATACTTATTCTTTTTCAAATATACGTTTAATGGGGCAGCCATAGTGCAAGCCTTACTTAGGGAGTCCTGTTTTAAATCGTGGGAAAAGGACTTGAGAGACCCCGAGATCCATCAAAAGATTAGAGGGGGTTGGGGGAAAATTAGAGCCTCTATTATCAATGAAAACTGGAGGGAAATGTACTTCTGCTTGGCCCATAAAGCCACATATGCGTTTGACCTCCCGGTCAGGAATGCCCCAGCACACTATCTCAGGGAATGTCCCAAGTGTAGGCTACAGAAGGCGGACCTGTTACATGGTTTATGGCACTGCCCGAAGCTAAAGAAATATTGGGATGATATCCTTTTGCTGCTTAACGAGGTTTGGAATGTGGAGGTACGGAGTGATCCTATTTGTACGATTTTCCATTATATCCTTGTTCGGGACAATAGGGGGGGGAGAGACTCCTGCCTTATTAAATCACAAGGGGGTACACACGCTATTATTGGTGGCTAAGAAGTGTATCCTAAGAAATTAGTTAAAGGAGAGTGTCCCGACAAAGGATGAAGTTGTTATGTTAATTAAGAGATTGCTAACTATAGATAGGATTGATGCGGAAACAAATAAGAGCTTGTTAACTGAGAAGTTCTTTAAAAAATGGAAGAGTTTTATTATTAAAATTCTATCGGATGAAGAGATAAGGGAGCTGATGGATCACTTTCGTAATTCTGAATACTACCTCAAGGAAAAGATTGCTGGTTCCTTGGGCAGGCTAGGGGTAGGGGATGACAGGTGACGAAGGTGAATTGGGGTTGTCGGAGCTAGGGGAGAGAAGATACAGGGGAGGAATACCTGGACGGCGGAGGCGATCCTATCCTTGAGGTAGATTGAAGGGTTTCAAAGTAAATTATGGGCGTCAGAAATTCTCAGTTCCGGTGTTGAGGGGAGGGGGGGGGGGGGTCTTTAAAGGGAGTTTGTAAGATAGGCTCGTTTGTTTTCTTTCTTATTGTCCATATTCTTTTTAAAGGGAGATGTGTATATATCTGCTTAGCTGATGATTCGGTAATACTGAAGTATTATTTGGATTATTGTGATATGGTCATTATGTAAATGTTGACATTTTCTCTCCAATAAAAATCATTGTTTAAAAAAAAAATAAAAAAAATGGGGCAGCCATTTTGCCTTTGCTGTTGTGTAAAAGATATTTAGACAGATGGTTATGGTCAACAGGAGCTGACTCGCTGACTTCTACAGGAGACTCTTAAGGCAATGCTTTGTGATCTGCACTGTGGTCATTGTGCCAAGGGGAGCAGAAGGTGAGCTGTGACTATCACCTATTGTCAATGGTGAATCCTGCATAACACTGGATCATTTTTTTTTTCTGGTTACATACAAAAAGTGACATGAAGAACTGGAAAATAAAAATCTCAAAAAATGAAATTTAAATAAAAGACCAAATTTAAACAGGTCATTTAATGACAGCTTCTTTTTTAACCAGATATTTTTTAATTAGTTGTAAAAATAAATCACATTTCTTAATTTGAGATCGCAGTTTCACTTACCAGTGGTACATCCACTTTCTCTCTTCGCAGAACCTAAAGTCAAATACATTATTAGCAAAAAAGTAAACATAGCACACTAAAAATTTCTGAGCAAAAAAAAAAAAAAAAAAAAGTTTTTTACAAAATAAATTAGGATGATCATAAAAGCAAAGAAATGAACAGAAGATTGGCCTAGTTTGAATTCCTCACTGCTTACTCGTACCAACTGTTATAGGTCCTCAACACATCTCTCAAATTTTAATTATTGGCATCATATCTTGCACCCAATGGGTCATACCATCAGCTTTTGGAGTGTGGGAGGACACCCAAATACTTGAAGGAAACCCACTAAAACTTCTTGCAGACGTTATCCAAGTTCGGACTTGAACCTAGGACCCCGGTGATGCAAAGCAACAATACTGAACATTTAGGCACTGTGTAGATAGCTAGAAAATCAACCATGATGGGCCTTGTTCACACGACTTATTGCCGATATAATTGCAGGGACGGATTTCGCCCCGCAATTACACCGGCAGCCGTGCAGCGGGGCCGGCAGCTCGCCGGCCCCATAGACTGTCATTATCTACGGCGCATACGCGCCGTAAATAATTCACTGTCACTTTCTCCCCCCACGGCGGATTCCCCGAGCGGGGAGGAGAGACGGAATCCATGGTTCTCTATGAGAACTGTGGATTACCGTAGTTATTGGGACGGATTGGAGCCGTACTGCAGCGCAAATACGGCGCACAGTACGGCTCCAATTCGCGCCCAAATAAGCCGTGTGAACGAGGCCTTGGGCTTAGTTCACGCTACTATGGTTTCTGTTAAAACCTATGATGACTTGAGATCGGTTCGCATCTCAATGTAGCATTCCGCTTCTCCATCTCTTTGGAATTAGAAAAATGTAAGAGAATGGTCGTCTATTGATTTCAATTGTTTACGCTTTTAATTTGCCTCAGTTCTGTAAGATACTGGTTTTTCGGGGTGGTGGGGTTTAATGCAAAGAATCGGCATAGCATGCAGAGAAATGTTTTCATGTAAAAAAAATTAAATCTGACAGAAAGGACCCATCTTTATTTATTATCAGCATTTGTTTTTTTTTACATGAATTACACAGATCCATATATTTTTCTGTGCAAGTGCAGCTGAATTTCAAATGTTAAAATAGATTTATGGAAATAAATGGATGCAAATCGAATTAAAAATATCTGTTTTTATTACAGATCCGTGCAACAGATCAGTTAAAAAAAAAAAAAAAAAAAAGAAGACGAGTGCACTTTGATTTGCATCAGTGAGGTTGCTTTCACACGGTGCGGTTTTGTGGAGTATTGTACAGCAATTAAAGCTGCCATTATTACCAGCAAGCGTCTTTCAGTTATCTAAACTGCCCCTGGTACAAATGAGTAATAAACTGTTGTGTTTAGAATCCGCAAGACTTCAAACACAGTCTCTGATTACTCGATTGTAACACCTTTAGGCCGTGTTCACACGGCTTATTCCCGACGGATTTGTGCGCCGTATTGAGCGCACAAATCCGCCGTGAATACGGGGCGGGACGGGGCCGGAGCCCCGGCGGGGGGCGCCGCTCCCCGGCCCCATAGACAATGCATTGTTTACGGCGCGTCGCGCCGTAAATAATGTGCATGTCACTTTCTTCCCCCCGCGCGATTTGCCGAGCGGGGAGGAGCGACGGAATCCACTGTTCTCTATGAGAGCAGTGGATTACCGTAATTGCTGCCGCGGATTGGCGCCGTACTGCAGCGCAAATCGGCGCGCAGTACGCGCCAATCCGCGGCAGAATAAGCCGTGTGAACGGGGCCTAACAGTGTAGATAACTGAAAGAAGATTTCTGGTAATAAAGGCAGCTTAATTGCAGTGCAATTGAAAAGAAGCACCAAAATGCCACAAAACCCGCACCGTGTGAAAGCACGCTTAAAGTCAGTTTTTGAATATAGATCGGTTCCATCTGTTCTGAACGAAAAGCTGGTCTTGGTTCACTTAAATTCATTTATAATGAGGTCCACTGAGGTCTGTCGTAGCGTCTCTTTTCGATGGACAACAATTACTGTACATAGGACTACATAATCCAAGCTTCTATGAGAGTCCTATAGTACTTACAGATGCCAGTGGAGATGGTGTAGGAGTAGGTATAGGAAGCAGACCTGCACCAGGAAGCAGGCTGGATAATGTTGGAGCTGGTGCCAAGAGGGAAAGGGCCTTGGCTTCTTCAGGTATTTTACCTGTTGAGGCAATAATCTTAATGTTATTACGAGGAAGTATGCAGTTCTGTTAATATTTCTGATTTTAAACCACTACATAAACCAAACAAAAAGGACTAGTATATCCTTAGTAAGAAAGAATAAAAATTCAAGGTACTTTCACCCCTCCTGTAATTACCCTGATCTATAAGGAAATAAAATAAAAGTGAGGAAAACTGCAAAACACTAAATCTCATCAAATGGAATTTTACTTATAAAACTGAATAGACAATTATTTAACACTTTGAGCTATGGGTCACCTGTACTGGAAACTTAATGTTCATGAACCAAACGATATCAAGCATGGACGCTTTCCCAGGACGGTGTTTTCGCGGTGATCGAAAGTTGTGTTACACATGACAACCGTTCGTGTTGGCTGCATCACTAATAGCACACAGAACATCAGATACAGAAAAGAAGAACATTTTTTAAAGTTTAATCCCCAAAAATGCAAGTTACCAATTTAATAAATAAAAAAATTAAAGCAAAAGAAATAAAAATAAATCAAATAGAACAAAAGTAAAAAAAACAAAAAAAAACAGGGAGAATGAAATACAAGTCCTCATAAATTATTCCCTTCTCAGCAAGATTATTGTTGGGGTTACTAGTTTGCGAAGTAGAGTGGTAATTAAAGGTCTATATGAATCACAGATGATGAATTTAGTGCTAATTGGTGTGATTATGGTCAATTAGGTAGCACCATGCAAGCCAACTAAACAAGGGCAAAGTCCTACCACAAAAGAATGTCTTGCAATGAAAACCAGACATCAAGAATGCAGGATTTTAGTTCATTTGTCACAAGTATTCTCAATACCCCAAGACAGGGAGATTGCTTCAGACGTCTAATATAGTAGCCTCAGAACTATAGCACTGTGTTCTAGCCAGAAAAAGCAGGAATATATAATATTAGGCACAAACACAATATGGATAATAAACATCGCTAAGTAGTTTAAATGGTGTAGCAACAGTTCAATAGAAAATAGCTATCTGATCATTCCACAAGCAACATTAGCTACTATATGACATAATAATGAAAACAACAAAATAAACAATATGACAAAATTGCACTCCTCCCTTCCTCCATGTGGTTTTCTAGTTCATGTTACTCCCCCCGTTAGGGCGCATCCCACGGCAATGGAAAAACACCGGTCGGTTTATGCAACCGGTATTTGTCCCGTTTTGCGGCCGTCCCCACAGCCGCAGGGGGGACGGCTTTTTTCTGCGATGAGCCCTCCCCCTTCACATTGAGATGCACAGATTCCGTCTGAAAACCGGACGGAAGAATGTGCACGATCAATGGTCTTCGGGCGGCCCGTGGGCGGAAAACCCGTGCAGTGCGGACTGCTGCACGGGTTTCCCATAGGAGCCCATTGTGCTCATTTTCGGCCGGGTTCTCAGGCGGTCTGCAAAACCGCAAACCGCCTGAAAAACCGTCCAAAAACCTGTGCCGTGGGGACATGCCCTTAGGCAAAGTTCCCATATAGTGTACCTGTGGCCAAATTTGTCTCAAAAATCTATAACAAAGCACGGTACAATGAAGGTGAATGGGGGTTTTGAGATTCCCAAGTAATGTGGACTTTCAAACTATTTCTATAGTGAAGCTTCTGTTTTTTGTGTAAATGGCCTTCATTGGATATTCCCAGTTTAGAATAACTAGGGCATGCTTTCACAGAATGATCACATAAATTTGTAGAGCTGAATAAAAAGTCATATATCGATCCAGTTCAGCCTATAAATCTGCAGTGTTGATCGCAAAGACCCTATGAGGTAGAAGCCACTTGTCTGCAATGTTATGAAAAAAATCCCCTTGCGACTCCAAATCTGGCAATTGGAATAAACCCATGGATGAACAACCCTTCTTCAGAATCCTAGTCACTACAACCAGGCCCTCTTGAATTCATTTAGCGAGTTCCCCCTGACAAGTTCCTATGGCAGAGATTTCCAAAGTCTCACTGCTCTAAGGCTGGGTTCACACAGTGTAATTGCGTCCAGAACGCCGGAGCTCACGCCAGCTTCCGCAGGGCGGGGGAGGGGGGGGCAGTCCGCCGGCCCATAGACTATCATTACTAGCGGCGCTTATTCGCCGCTATTAATTGACATGTCACAATACAGCGAGCGGGGAGAGGAGACGTAATCCATAGTTCTCTATGAAAACTGTGGATTACCATAATGACTGGGACGTATTCAGCCCATAATTCGTGCAGTACGGCGCGAATTACGGGCTGAAATACGTCCCAGAATAAGCAGTGTGAACATTGCCTTACAGTGAAGAATCGCATCTATGTAGAAACCTTCTTTCCTCAAGACATAGAGGATGCCTCCTTGTTAACGCTACAGTCCTTGGTATTAATAGATCACAGGAGAGATCTCTATATTGACCCTGGAGATATTTATACATATTTATTAAGTCTCCCAAAAGCCATCTTTTCTCTAAACTGAATAACCCTAATTTTGATTGCGTAAGTTTGACTTATTGGACCCTTATTGAGCCGGAGAATTAAATGCCCATGGTCCCATCACTATTTTGTACCCCTACATAACGGTGTTCCAGTATCGCTTACAGTGGTCCTTTTCTTAACAATGATGGGTAAACAACAGGTGTACAAGTCAACATATTAGAAAAACTCCTAATGGGACGATTTTAGGAGAATAAAGTCACTTCTTAATAATCTGCATTGTACTATGCAACCTTTAACCCCTTAAGGACCCGGGGGTTTTTTAAGGTGACACGTTCGTTTTTCCCTCCTCGCCTTTCCAGAGCCATAACTTTTTTATTTTTCCACCTACATAGACACGAGGGCTTTTATTTTGCGGGACAAGATGTACTTTCTAATGGTGTTATTCACTATACTATAGAATATATAGGGAAACTGCAAAAAAATTCCAAGTGGGACAAATTGTGGAAAAAAAACCTATTTCCGCCATGTTTGCGGGGGTTTTGCTTTTAAAGCGTTCATTCTTCGGTCAATACAATGTGTTTTCTGTGTCTACAGGTTGATACGCATCCGGCAATACCAAACATGTAGGGTACCGTAAAAAAATTCCAAACTTTTTCTATTTTTAAATTTGCGCCGCCAGTTTGTGCAAACCAATAACTTTTTACAGACGTCAGTGAGGGTGCATTTTTTGCGGGCTGAAGTGTACTTTTTATCGCTAGCAGTTTGGAATGGATGCGACTTTTTTGATCACTTTTATTCCATTTTTTAAGTGACATAAAATGATCAAAAAACGCAATTTTGCCGTTTGGAATTTTTTTTCTTCTACGGTGTTCAGCGCACGGGATAAATGATGTTATATTTTTATAGATCGGACTACTTCGGACGCGGCGATACCAAAAATGTGTAACTTTTATTATTTTATTGTTTTTATTTGTAAAATGGGGAAAGGTGGGTGATTTGAACTTTTAATACTTTTTTTTGTACTGTAAAACTTTATTTTTTATTTTTTTTACTTTGTCAATTGTCAATACAGGTCTAATGCATTGCATAGGCAATGCATTAGACTGTACCAAGATGGCGGTTTCCCCACCTTCTGTCTGCGGACGGAAGTGGGGCAAACCAGGACATGGACGTGACAGGAGCCTTCCCAAGGCTCCCCACTTCCATGTCCGGTGCTCGGATCGTTGCAGCTATGCTGCGACGGTGCCGATCACCCTCAAGATCGGTGCGGAGCACCGATCGCCATTCATTCAGACGCCGAGGCCATCTTTGCCGCGGTGTCTGATGGGTTAAACAGCGCGGCGGGCGACGCTGCCCGTTCTCGCTGTAACACCCGTGGGCTGTGCGGGGGGGGGTCGCAGCGCGATCCCCAAGCAAAGCCTCTTAGCAGCCCTGGGACGTACTCATACGCCCAGGGTCGTTAAGGGGTTAAAGGGAATGAGTCATTGTTTAAGTTCCGTTTTTATGTTAAAAACATTTTTTTTAGGAATTTTTGGTTGTTTTTTTTTATTTTTCATATCACTTTCAAAAAATTTTTTAATAATTCTTGAGTCTTGCAGTTTTCACTTTGGCCACTAGGCCTTGTTTGCACTGCTTTAACAGCAGTCAGAGAGACACTTTACAGTAGCTTCATGCACATAGGAGACTTAAGACTGACTCAGTCCCATTGACTTCTATAGGGGAGTTTTCTAGTCATGCTCTGTGACCTGGGAAGAAGTCATTGTGCAGGGAGGTGAAAGGGTGAACTGTGACTATCTCCTCTTGTGACTGGTGGATTCTGTGTTTTCTATTCACACTGGTGTCTCCTTTCAGTTTGACCCTCTTTGTGCTGATAATGAGCAGACAACCGAGAATCTTTCTCTACAGAACAGGAAGTGTCAGATAATTATTAGGCTTAGTGGCCATAGTGAAAACTGTAGGAATTAAGAATTATTAAAAAAATATTAAAAGTGATATGGAAAATTAAAAAAAAATATAACCAAAAATTCTTTTAAAAAATAACATAAAAACATGAGTTGAACAATAAATAATTTTTGATGACACATTCCCTTTAAACTTCCTCAAATGTGCACAGGCTATGGAATGCACAACATGAAGCGGCTTCTCCCGCAGCACCCCTGTCCTAGCTTATGTGCCATGAGGATAACCCTTTTATTTAGCATTACGCTCCCTCCCTTCTGACCCGTATCAATAGGGAAGTGATAGCATGTTATAGTGAAACACTATTAAATCTTGTGATGGGAAAACCCCTTAAATCCCCATATTTTCCAAGATTGGTATAAGAACCTAGATGACAAAAACGCATGAGAGTTAAAAGGGGTTTTGCCACGAAGTGACTTCCATACCTTTTATCTGCTCAGGACAGAAAATAAACAATTCATGCGGTGTCATGAACGGCTGCAGAGAGGAGAGAGATGGGTCGAGCAGAGCGAGTAAGCAAGCAAGGGAGCGTCTGCAATGATTACTAAGATAATTACATTACAACTAGTGGATTCTCTATATAGCAGAAAGCCTCATACACTGCACATTTCTCACCATCCCCTTGCAAGCTCCTTCATGTTCCCTGTCATCAGATAAAAAGTGCAAACACGCAAGCGCGGCCAGATCGGCTCCTGGTCGTGTCTAATGTAAACTTTTAACTAACTAAGGGCATGTAAAGAAATGCTGTAGCTCTCACAGGCTTGACTTTTTGTAATCACATATATTTAGAAAAGTGATTAAATACCCATTTTAGAGGATCCCATGTCAACATTACATCGTGGCAAAACCCCTTTAAGCAACTTTAGCCACTACCAAGACCAATAATTTAGATATATCTATTTTGCAGTTACCTACGTCAACATAGTAGATTAGTCAGGAGTACAGTGAAGATGATACTGTAAGGCCTCGTTCACATGGCTTATTTGGGCGCTGATTGGAGCCGTACTGCACGTCGTATTTGCGCTGCAGTATGGCTCCAATCCGTCCCAGTAACTACGGTAATCCACAGTTCTCATAGAGAACTATGAATTCCGTCTCTCCTCGCCGCATTCGCCGCAGGAGGGGGGGGGGGGAGAAAGTGACATGTCAATTATTTACGGCGTGTACGCGCCGTAGATATTGACAGTCTATGGGGCCCCCCTGCCCCCGCTGCTGGCCCCCCGCCCCGCTGTCGGCGTAATTGCGGAGCGAAATCCGTCCCCGCACTTACGCCGGTAATAAGCCGTGTGAACCAGGCCTAATAGGACACCAACTACCCTGCAGAGAATTTGTTAAATCTACGCTATGCCACAGTTGTTCTTAAGAAAGATAAATGTATAGGTTTACAGCAGCTCAGCTTTGAAGTGGATTATCTCACAGACTCTCAGAATAGATCAGCTAAATGTGTATAAATGATCAGGCCTTTGTTCCAATACTCAATATCAAGACTTCCTCTGGAACCTACTGGAGAACGTGCTCTCCAGGATTACTAACCATAACTTTCCATCTGTCAGTTTGACAGGAAGATTTGTGTTTGGCAAATGCCAGCAGAAAGCTTCCCGACCGGCAGCTGCGTACTGTGTTGGTAACAGACTGAAAGTCTTGGGCTCAAGTTTTATAGTCTGGGCTGGATAAAGGATAATCTTATAGTACATACTGATCTCGGGAACTGTGTGCTTCTAACTTGGTGAAGACCTTTTCAAGTTCCAAACAGAACAGTCCCCTGAAACAAACAATTCTCGAATATCTTCTTTCATAACTCTGAGTTGTGTGGTCCCTGTATTATACCTCCTGGAACCGTCTTACTGAATCTACCAACTGGGTGTTGCTGCAGGTGCACATCCTCTACATCAGGGGTGTCAAACTCATTTTCACTCTGGCCCACAACAGCATTGTGGTTGCCCTCGAAGGGCAATTGGAGGGTGGCTAGGTGCCTTGGTAGGACTGCCAGAGCTGTGCCACCAGCTGTGTCTAAGCTCTCAGGGGCCACGTAAAGGAGTGTGGTGGGCCAGATTCAGCCCTCGGACCTTGAGTTTGACACCTGCTCTACATAGAAGTTCAGGATGATCCAGCAATATAAAGGGGTTTTCCTACTGTAGACTTTAATGGCACATCAATAGTTTTTAGAGGGTGTGTTTCATATCTCAAAAGGATGTCCCCACCCATTAAATCTGATCGATTCCCACCTCTGTGACCAGAACGTATCTCAAGAACGATCCCCTCTAAATGTCAGCTCAGAATGGAAAGTCGGTCACGCTTGCGCAAGATTATCCATTCTGTTCTATAGGAGTTTTGAGTACACCTGTGTAAGCGCGATAGACTACTTAAAAGGACTCGCTCTTGAGATATGTTCGGGTCACAGAGGTGGGAACCGCAGATGCCACGAAACACATCCTCTATAAACTGGAATGGTAACACCCATCTGACTAATTCAGTGATACATTTCTAGAAGGAATAACAGAGGAACAGCACAACACGGAGTTATAAGAGGAGATGCTCCAGAATTATTATTTCATGGGGAACACAAGGATTTTTTAAAACTGACATATTAGGAGATATCTCAGGTCCACTTTAATCCTAACACACACTTCTGACATAAGGAACCCAGCCTCACTAATGCGCTCATAACGGGATAAAGTTCCCAGCTACCGGGTTCCAAAACCTTTTGTGACTAGTAGAGACTATTGCTGTATCAGAAGATTTACATACACACATCTTAAGGACTCAACAAAAATTTTTCACTTTCACCTTCTCTCACCCTTAAATTTTTGTTCTTTTATTGTATGTTTAAAGGGGTTTTATCATGAATGTATTTCATTCCTTATTTGTTCTACTTGAGCTTTTAGTGTGTTTAAAAGGGGGCATGTGCGATTTGTTTGAACTGCATATTATGTGACTCAGCAGGCTTGACATCACCATGCCTTTCCCCACAGTGTGCTTACTCTAGTGAAAGGTTAGCACTTCTGCCTTTCAGCATAGGGGTCATAAGTTGAAATCCTTGCAGGAACCAAATGTTAATTTTTTTTCTCAATGCACATACCTGATTGAGGTTTCTTTTTTTTCCTTTTATTTATTTGCACCGTTTGACATATTACTAAGAGCTCATCCCCACGGCAGAGGACAAATGCTGGTCGGTTAGCGGAGAAAAGTTGTCTCCCTTCACATTGCGATGTTCATAAACTGTCCGAAAACCGGACTGAAGAATGAACGTGCACAATACTTTTCGGCCGGTTTTTCAGACGGTTTACAAAACCGCAAACCGCCTGAAAAAAAAAAAACGGCCTCAAACCGGTGCCATGGGGACATGCCCTAAAAGGGACAGAAGACAGTAGAATAACAGCACCTGGGGTTGAACACTCGCTCAGCAGTGTGTGCCTGTGATTACTAAGCCTGGAAGAGACTGACAGTCGCTGCGTGAGAGGAGAAGTGATGTCTGAGCATGTGCAGCTAGGACTGAAGAGCTCTCATAAATGGTCATATCCCCTGAAGACGAGCTGTACACTAAGCTAAAACAAAAATGGAACAGAATTTATAATAAAGATGAATGGTGAAAATGTTTATTATTTCATTTGCAAGCTTCCCACATCTATTTTACTTCCTGGTAAAACCCCTTTAAGGCTATATAGCTTTTGAGACTTGCTTATGCGGAACAAGTAGTTAATATTTCAGGAATCCCTTTTAGGTAAATACACTTGCTTTACATAAATGTTTTTCATTTAATTTCTTCTAATGCCATTCAATGTAAAAATTAACAAAGGCATAACTTTATTGCCTGGGTTATGCCCAGTAATAAGTGTATGTTAAATATGTTTTTGCATTTATAAATAATATGGATTTGAAACAATCACAGATTTTAGAATTTTAGGCTATGTTCACACGGCTTATTTCGGGGCATGTTTGCGGACGTAATTACGTCCGCAAATACGTTTCAAATACGTGTCACAAAGTGTGGCACGTATTTTGCGTTGTAAATACATTCCCCATTCTTTATTATGGGGATTTACATCGCAAAATAAGTGACAGGGGACTAAATTTGACATGCCGAAAATATGTTGCGGAAATATGCCTCGTGTGAACAACGAGGCATATTTTACATTGGAATCAATGCTAATCTAATTGTTCATTATTTGAAACGTATTTCGGGACATAGTTACGTCCGCAAATACGCTCTGAAATAAGCCGTATGAACATAGTCTTACTGGAACTGCTTATCTTTCAGTCCTTTTAGGGGACTTTTATAGTACTCATATTTCTAAAAGCACACATGCACGTGTTGGGGCAGTACCTGATGTATCCCTTGACAGATGCTGTGACTGAACAGCACCGAAAGCCTTTATTACCTCGAATTATGCAAAACTAATATTGGTGACACAGATACTATATCTAGCCTAAAGCACTTTTCAAAAATTGCCCATTCAAAACTATAGGTTACTTACAAGAAATATTATATGTATTTTTTATTAACAAAAAAACAGCGTGTTGTCTGTATAAAGCAATAGTGAGATATATTATACTTCACTCATTGTTTTCTTCACAATGAGTAACACTCAAATTTCAACTTAAAGGTTTAGAGACTTACCATAGAGAAAACTGAATGAAACAGAAATCAAATGACAGCATTAAAATGATAAATAATGGTCTAAAACCTTAAAGGAGTACTACATGGTTCACAATTCCTTTTAGTTAGAAAAAGCATAAGGAAGACAAGCTGATAACAGAGCGCCACACTGCTGGGCTCAGCAATGATCAGCTGTAATCCCCCTGTAGCACCACCACAGGGGAAAGAAAGTATTGCATTCACTGCCCTGTGCAATGACCTTTAAAGAGGTTTTCTCACCATAATGATTAGTTTTTAACGTGTAGGGAAAGGTAAATGAAGACTATTTCCAAATACATTGCTGTTTTTATGTGGCTCTGTTGAGGAGATCAGAGAGATTTTATCTACTGCTAGTGTACACAAGTTCCTCTTGATTACTGACCACCTCTCTCTGCTTTCTTGCTTATCTGAGTACTCCAAGCTGCTTTTGGCACCATGGTGAGTCACTCCCTGCGGAGTATTACCTCTAGCACAGAAACTTGTTTACCTAAGTTAATGACAAGTTTTAATCCATAGAGCTCTGTAGCCTTGCACATTACAGAATATAAATCTCTAGCACTCACCTTACTGTAACAGGATCAACTAAGAATAGCAGAGCTGGTATGCCAATCACTGCTGTAGGACCACCCACATCATACCCAGGAAGCTGACTATGGCTATGTGAAACAGCATGATGAGAAAACCCCTTTAATTTATATTGTTTCTCAATAAAGCACCTAAAAAAACACTCCAATTCTTTGCCCCAAAGAATTGGAGTGTTTTTTGTGCACATGATGTCCCGATTGTTGTATGTTTTTTCAATACAGCACCCGCAACTTTAATACTGACTTTCCTAATAGGCTATTTAAAAATGTGTTTTTCAAATTGGACACGTGGTCTTCCAAATATACCTCAATGTGGTTAAAACTGTGCTTTAAAACAGTGACCATCAACATGTCTGTGGTCCTGGTTAGGACAAAGTTGAGATGTACCTAGTCCATCCCTGGCTTTTCAAAACATGCTAATTCTGCCGACAAGTGTGTCAGATTACTACAAAAAAAAAAAGTAATACAGGATGAAATAAAGGGTAAAATTGCAATCACCAGTAACGGGAGAAGAGAAAAGAATACCACCAAAAATCTGCTAAATGAATGAATTTACCAATTACAGGCATAATCAAGCATTCCTACAGAATATTTGTGCTAAGGAGGGATTTACGTTTTGAAGGAAAATGGTAAAAAAAAGAAAATACTAAAAAGAAAATCTAAAACTACATGAACCATTTCCACACCAAATCAACTGCGGAATTGAAGCACTGGCTACAAAAACACTGCTGTCATGTAGAAGCAGGATGTCAGAATACCAACCCTGGTAATACTCCGGTTTCATGATTTATGGTAACGAAAATTAATCACACAAGACATTGGCTAGTTCACATAAAAGAAACACCTATTATGTATAGGAAGAGAGGTAAAAGTAGCAAACAAAATAAAAGAGGGAGGAAAGAATAAAATAAATGAAAAAAAAACAAAGGAAAAAAAAAAAAACACACAGAGACAGGGCGTCCATCTTCGGTAGTCAGACTCCGAGCTCATCCTCACATGTAGGTTTTCCCTTGACGGCAGGTTTAGTGGCATGGCAAACAATGCCTAACTCAGGCAAGTGTAACAGGTCTGCCTTGGCCAGTCTAGTCATCTAATAATGCACATATAATCACACAAAAGAGAAAAAAAAAAAAAAAGAAAAGAAAAAAACATACAAAACCAAATTGTTAAAATCAGTCTGCTTTGAAACATGGACATAAAAGAAAATGAATGTTCTGAATGTTGCTCACGTTATATAGATTCCCACAACAATGTCAATTTACACTCGTGAAATATGTAGACACTTAAGCATTGTTTTACTTAGACATTAGATTGAGAAATAGGATACAACAGCAAATAAGGGACAGGTAATAACTACTGATTTACAACAGGGACAGTTGCAAGAGGGAGTAAGTGAACCCTTTGGAATTATCTGGATTGCTGCATTGATTACTAATAAAAAATGTAGTCTAAAGCTATGTTCACACGGCTAAGTTTGGGACGTAATTACGCCCCGCAATTACGCCGAGTGCGGGCTAGGGCGAAAAGCAGGGCCGCACTTCTCGGCTAAATTCACAGTACGCGATAGAGAAATTGAGGTGACGTTACTCTCCCCGCCCGGCGAAGCGACGGGCGGGGAGATAGACGTAATCATAGTGCTCTATAGTAACTGGTAGTAATTCACGTAATGGGCCGATTCCGGCCCCTGTCAGTCCCGCTCCGCCGCACCGGTCCGGCGTAATTCGGGCGAAATTACGGCCCCAAATTTTAACCGTGTTGAACATGGCCTAAGGGTATGCTGGGGGCATTTCACCGCATATCTGCGCTTCAATACATGCTCCCCGCAATTACGGTAATCCATAGCTCTCATAGAGAGCTATAAATTACGTCCATCTCTCCCAGCATACAATACGATTGTATTGTGCGCTAGGGGAGAGAAGTGACGTCACTCCTTTGCGGCGCTTACACACCGCTGATAGTGAAAGCGAATAGGAGACCTCCCCCCCCCCCCCTCCGCCGTGCGTACGTCTAAAACACACGCCGTATTGTGACATGTACAGTACGTGCCCCAATACGCCGTGTGAACAAACCCTAAGGCTCGGTTCACATGACTTATTGCTGGTGTAATTGCGGGACGGATTTCGCCCCGCAATTACGCCGGCAGTCAAGCAGCGGGGCGGGCAGCTCGCCAGCCCCATAGACTGTCATTATCTACGGCGCGTATGCGCCGTAAATAATTCACATGCAGATGTCACGTTCTCCCCCCGCAGCGTATTCGCCGAGCGGTGAGGTAAGACGGAATCCATAGTTCTCTATGAGAACTGTGGATTACCGTAATGACTGGGACGGATTGGAGCCGTATTGCAGCGCAAATACGGCGCACAGTACGGCTCCAATCCATGGCCAAATAAGCCGTGTGAACATTGCCTAATTGTAAGGCAAATACAATCTAACTAAACAAATAATACACACACAGTTGTACAGTTTATGCCTTATTGAGCACACTGCGTAAACATCCACAGTTCAGGGAAAAACTAGATTGCTCATTCGGGAGCCAATAGGCATTTCTGTTAAAGGTGTTGTCCATTATTTTGAAAAAATAGGTCTGCTGCTTAGGTGCGAAAAATGGGAAGAGAAAAAAATAAAAGACACATGGGGCCACATGTATGAAAACTGTCTAGGTCTAAAATTCACTTTGTTGCCCATAGCAACCAATCAGAGCGCCCCGTTAATTTTTCCAGGGCACTATATGAAATTAAAGGGGAGCTCTGATTGGTTGCTATGGGCAACAAAGTGAATTTTAGACCTTGTCAGTTTTCATACATGTGGCCCAAAGAGTACAAATATTTGTTATTAGGTTTCTTAGATTGTTTGTATGTACTATTGTGACACAGATAACAACCACATCACATTTTATTAATTGTCAATTCAGAAATCCAGGTAATTCCATAGGGTCTATTTAATTTTTCATGCAAATGTTAATAGTATGGTGACTACTGTATGTTCACTAGGTCAATCATATAAGAAATATTTAATACAGCTAACATACTTATAAAAGGAACACGAGAAGATTTCATGGATATTCAAGGGCATAGCCCTCTGCATTGTGCTTCCAACTTCCTACATTGGGGGCCATCGTTGTTCTTGCTCACTTCTCAGGCATGAGCTTCTCCTGTTCATGTGTGGTGAAAAAGTAAAACTTTCCTTCTTCATTCCACACTAAAGACAAATGGACTTTACTACTTTAGGAGTGGGAAAAAAAAAAAAAGATAGGAAACAGGGGAAAAAAAAACATGCATCAAGGGATCTCCTAGAAACATCTAAAGGGACTATAAAGGATAAGGCTCAGTTCACACTACAGTGAGGATAACTTCAGACACAGTTTTTGGAAAATCGGCAAGGTAGTTTTTGATGCAGTTTTTTGGGCCGTAGCTAAAAAGTGGATCCAGCAAGAATAAATTAATACTTTGTACTCTCCATTCCTTTTGAACCCACTCCTGCACTGGCGTTCTTCCAAAAACTCCTTGTGTGTGAACCTACCCGTTGGTCTATTTAGTGGAGTTTTGGATGTTTCAAAGACCCGTTAGAGTGCAATAAGACCAGTCATAAATGTAGTAGTTAAGGTAATGACGATACTCTGATCAAAGCCTTAAAGGGGTTGTGCCACCATAGACATTAATCACCACTGGGACCTCCATTGATCTCTAAAACAGCCTACCCTCCCCGAGTTACTTCTAAGAAGCCAGATTGGCACGAACAAAAAAATCTGTTACAAGCGAGCAAAATCCCATATGCATAAAAAAATATTTTATTGAATAATCATATTAAAAAAGTGAACAGTCAAATGTCAATTGACTATGTTCCCTTTTTTAATATGATTATTCAATAAAATTATTTTTTTATGCATATGGGATTTTGCTCGCTTCTAACAGATTTTTTCTTCTTCTGTCTTCTTTGAAGTCTGTTGCTGTCTATGGGATCAACAGATTTCAAGTGAGCTGCCCGAAAGGGTGCTTTGCCCAAACTTCAATCTAGGAAAGTGTCTGGGGCTCTGGTACAAACATCATATGCAGTGGTAAGCACCTTTTTGTTTCCAGTGTTTATAGAGTACTTATCACCTCCAGAGAAACCTCATGAACTAACAGAAGACTAAAATATAAACACTGTCTCAAATATGTTTCATTAGGAAAATCAAAGCATTTCACCTGTAATTCTGTTTAAAAAAAAAAAAGGAAAAAAAAGCGCTGGCCCTTTAAGACAGCTCTGAAGTCGGGGCCCAAGTCAGCACATGACAGCTTGGTGTATGACTATGTTGACAGTTTTATCAAATCTCCTGCCTCTGAGCTGGGAGAGCCCACTGTGCAGGGGAGCCTGTAAGTCTAAATCATGTGCACACCAGCAGCAGTGTGATATGGATAAAGAGGCTGAAGCAACAGGTAAACTCTGTCACACTATGTCCTCAGTGTGCTGTGCCTGCTGCACTGTATGTAATGAGCGACTCAGATTACCCTGTACAAGCATCTATGCCCTCAGCTCCCCCTGCACAGTTGGCATCTCCCAACAGAATGCTAAGATTCTCCTGAGTTACAAAGTGAAAGTAAAACCTGTTTCCCTGTAATATTGCTGAAAATCCCCTGATTGGCTAATATGTATTTGAGAAAAGTCTTATAATTACATCTACTATCAATTTTGTGTGTTTGTGTGGAGGTGATAGGTACTCTTTATGCTGAGTTTTTTTTTTTTTTTTTTTTTTTTTTAAGTACCCTCCCCTGAGTCCCAATCCATTCCCACTGCTCTCACAGATTATAATTGCCTATGGTGGCACAACCCCTTTAAAGACTAAACCACTGCATTTTCTTCAATCCAGACTAAAAACGCCAATTTCCAAGACCCATGAGATCAGTATCTGTCTGAGGAGCACAATGCTCTATAGTAAGACTAGGAAGGGCACACATCACCTTGCAGTTCTACAAGGACTCCTTCACTATTTCCATCCCTACAATCCCAGACTTCTATAAACTATCCTACACTCATTTAGTGACAAGCCACTGGCACCAGGTAAACACACGAAGCAGAAAATGTTCTAGGCAGAATAAGGCTATGTTCACACGGGGGAATATCGGCGCGCATTTCGCGTCGTATTTGCGCTCTAGTACGAGCAAGATGCGCGCTGAAATTACGGCAATCCACAGTAGGCTGCCACCTACCCCCTCCTCCCGCGTCACGGGAGTACGCGTCAATCAGCGCGACTCCCGAACACCCAGCGTAATTGCGGGGCATACGGTACGCCCTGTAATTACACCGTGTGAACATAGCCTAAAGATTATACATACCTCCCAATAGTTTTATCACTACTATGTGGTACTCAACATTTGCTTTTGCATATACAAGTGCTGTAAAGCAAAACTGTCCTAACAGGATAAAGGAGGTGATTTGTCTAAGCAGGTGCACAGAAGAGGTGAATGGGTTTTCTAGATGTCATGCCTTATTTTGCACCACTTTTGCTACACCTTTCCTAAAGTCTGAAACGAACTATAGGTAACGTACAGACAGCACTGCAGATTCCTTGTTGTGTGAGATTTAGACATATCGGCAGTGTCTTTAATTGCCAATACTGATAAATTAGTAAAGTGTTTTACATAATCTATCTACAACGGCACCATCGGGACAGACAGACACAAGGAGATCATCATAGACATTCTGTAGAGCCAACACATGTGGATGCAGTCAGACTGGTCATCATGCCAACTGCTTACGGTAACCCTAATTTAGCCCTAGTATTAAAATGGATTCATTTTCTTGGACAGATCTTAGTGATTTAAAATAAAAAAGCATAAAAACAAAAAAGAAAAAAGCAAACATTAAAATTAGTAGCACAGGATAGGTAATACAATCAAAGCACAATAAAAATGAGAATTTTTTTTCAGAATTTCTCCACTTTTGTCTCCCCCAAAAGTACTGACCCAAGGAACACAGCGGCAGGGATTGCTCTATGTATGCGTTACAGAGGAAGATCTGTATGGACATATCCACAACCTCATATTGGGCTTGACGAACCTCTGACCTCTCCTGATCTCTAAGTATTTGTGTGAAAATAACAATTCTGGAGCATCTTCTCTTATAGGCCGTGTTCACACGGATTATTCCCGACGGATTTGTGAGCCGGATTGCGCTCGCAAATCCGGCGTGACTAAGGGGCGGGGCCGGAGCGCGGCAGGGGCGCCGCTCCCCGGCCCCATAGACAATGCATTATCTACGGAGCGTACGCGCCTGGATAATGTGCATGTCACTTTCTCCCCCCGCGGCGGATTCGCCGAGCAGGGAGGAGCGACGGAATCCACTGTTCTCTATGAGAGCAGTGGATTACCGTAATTACTCCGACGGATTGGCGCCGTACTGAAGCGCAAATCCGGCGCGTAATACGGCGCCAATCCGCAGAGAAATAAGCCGTGTGAACGAGGCCATAACTGTGTTCTACTGTTCCTTTGTTATTCCTTCTAGAAATTCATTAATGAATTTGTTAGGTGGCTGTTACCAATTGGGTCACTGTGGGCAGAGAGACGCCCCTGTGAAAACTGGAGTGGTAACGCCCATCTGACAGATTCAGTAATACATTTCTAGAAGGAATAACAAAGGAACAGCACAACCCAGAGTTATAAGAGAAGATGTTCAAGAATTAATATTTCAAGGAACACAAGGATTTACTAAAAGAGTTAGAAGATGTCACAGGTCCTCTTTAAAGAGAACCTGTCACCTAGGTTATGCCCCCCTTGCTGAGGGCAGCACAAACTAGTGACAGTCCTGCTGTTTCCAGCGCTGGGTCCCTTATTCTGTAAGATGCAGCAGTTTCAGAGCATTTGATGCTCAAATCTGGCAGTTTGCAGCCTGTTCTGCCAGAGATGAGTCCAGTGTATTCATGAGCAGGTGTCAGCCCCACCCACTCATGGCTAGCCCCACCCATATTCCATTTAGTCACAGGTTTCTTCCTATTCAAAGTAATAGGCTGAATCAACCATGAGTGGGTGGGGCTATCCTCAGCAAGGGCAGCATAATCTACGTGACAGGTTCCTTTTAAAGAGGACCCATCACCTGCAGGGAAACCTCATGAACTAACAGGAGGCTTCAATGCAAACACTTCCTTAAATACGCTTCATTAGGAAAATCAAAGCATTTCACCTATCATTCTGGTTTTAAAAAAGTGCTGGTCCTTTAAGACAGGACTGAAGACGACACCTGGAAGCATTATGGATCACTATGTTGACAGCTCTTTGAAACTAAATGCTTCCGAGCTGGAAGAGTCCACTGTGCAGGGGGATCCTGTAAGTCTACATCATGTGCACACCAGCAGCAGTGTAATATAGCTGTCTGTGTTCGATGGAGGAGGAGGCTGAAGCAACAGGTAAACCGTGTCACACTATGTCCTCCACGTGCTGTGCCTGCTGCAGTGCATGTAGGGAGAGACTCAGATCACCCTGTACAAGCGGCTATGTCCTCAGCTCCCCTGCACAGTTGTCATCTACCACAGAATAAATCCTTCTAGATAAGGATCTCACAAGGAGTTACAAATTGAAAGTAAAACCTGTGTCCTTGTAATACTGAGGTAAATCCTCTGATTTGCTAATGACATGTATTTGATAAAGGCCTTATAATTTCACATACTATCAATTTTTGGGTGTTTGTGTAGTGGTGATAGGTACTCTTTAAGGCTCTTTTACACTGTGGCTTGCAGTGTCCTTTTAAACTATGTCAGTGTAATCCCTGATATATACCTATGACTGATGCCCCTCAGTGTCTCAGGCATCCACCATACATAGGATCCACTGTGTTTTTCTTTGTTTTTTTTATATACACAGAATATTATACTTTTTTCAGCATCCAGCTCTAAGGAATACCACAGCTCTCTGCACTATTCCATCCAGCAAACTTGACAGATACTTTGTAAAGGGAAGCCAAAATGACACTCCTTTAGAGCAAGTCTATAGATAGGGTTACTTTATGCAATTCTCTGCACGCATGACAACCGATGAGTGCGAATACAGTGTGAAAAGATCCTTCCATAGACTCCCCTGCAGCCAGTCCCCCAGATCAATACTTGGGGAGCAATGTGGAGACAAAGGTCACAGTAAATTAGAGCAATGGAGAAAGTCTTCAAACTTTGGCTGATCTAGTACAAGCTACAGGATCCTATTACATCTGTGTACAGACAAGTCGCATCCTTCTAAGCTGCCTTTGATTGTGTGTAAGTGTATATATGCATATAGAGGGACATGTAAGAAAACTGTCTTGGTCTAAGACTTTCTTTGTTGCCCATAGCAACCAATCAGAGCGCCCTTCACATTTCATATAGTGCTCTGAAAAAAATAAAAGAAGCGCTGCTCGGTTGCTATGGGCAAGAAAGTCTTAGACTTGTGGCCCATAGACTTTAAATCTGAAAAAAGCCTGGGCCAGTGAAGAAAAAGAAAAGCTATGACTGTATGATTTCGGTTCTAAGGAGTAATGAGAAGCCCATTGCTTCCCCCATACTCTGGAACTCACTGCCCCAACACCTCAGACTCTCCCCCTCTCTCACCAGCCTCAAAAGCAACCTGAAAACCCATCTCTTCAGGATTGCCTATAACCAATAACCTTGCTGTCACTACACCCTCTACAAACATGTCTCCCCCTCACCTTCTGTCTCTTCCCACCTTCCTTTTAGAGTGTAAGCCCTCACGGGCAGGGTCCTCTCTCCATCTGTTCCAGTTGTTAGTTAGTAATTTGTCACCTTTGTACTTGTTTGACCTATGTTATGTATAAAACCTGAATGTACAGCGCTCTGGAACCAAGGGCGCTCAAAAATAAAAAATAATATTATTATTATATGTTTAAGGGCCTTATGTGATTAACTATTGTTTTCATTGACTTTACAACTATCGCTTGGTGACTAGTGTGAGACAACGGTATCGTAAGTAAATGTACTCCTCTCTCCTAACTGGCTTAGGAATTGTGCCCTGACAGAAATTATTACTATTGTGCCTCGACACCTTTGTTTATAACTAAGCGTTATCAGTGTAAAGGGATTGTTTAAAGTACTATCGGTAAAAAGGAATTGTTTGGTATATGTATTTTAATCAGTAGTCTAATAAAGTTTTGTATTTTATATTGGGGGGTTTTGTTACTATGTCTAGTAGCCAGACATTATTTTAAATGCCACAAGTAACACCACATTACTCCGGTAGTGGGCCTAACGATTTAACCACAACGGCTCTGGAGAAACCTAGGGAGCAGGCTATCATATCAAAAAGGATTGTGTGTGATGGGAAAATCCCTTTAAATCAATAGGGTGCGGCAGATAGCAAAAGGGAAATAAAAACGAGGGAAGAGCAAGGGACAAAGCTATGCCAAAGAAAAGTAACATTTTGGATAGGAGAGAGGACATCTAGCTACTTTGAGAGTCCATGAGTGATGTTACTATGACAGAGGAAGCTCCCCAATCAAGTACACTAAACATATGTAGTTTTTAATATATATCTAATACTACAATACCCTACACTTTACCCTATATCCTACACTAAAACCCTGCCTATCCCAAGTAAAGGGGACCCCGTCCCAATAAGGACGACCCCAACCGGAACCTAACCTACTCACAAAATACCCTAGTACACCCTATCATTATTAAAGACTACCAAGTGCATATGTGTATAAACTAAGAAAGAACAAGATATCTATAAAGATACACATAGATATGCATTCAAAATCTCTACAATAATATTTATACCCCAATATAAACAAAAGACCAACGCGTTTCTTCCCCAGATATAATTGTAGATATTTTTGAATGCATATCTATGTGTATCTTTATAGATATCTTGTTCTTTCTTAGTTTATACACATATGCACTTAGTAGTCTTTATTAATGATAGGGTGTACTAGGGTATTTTGTGAGTAGGTTAGATTCCGGTTGGGGTCGTCCTTATTGGGACGGGGTCCCCTTTATTTGGGGTCGGCAGGGTTTTAGTGTAGGATATAGGGTAAAGTGTAGGGTATTGTAGTATTAGATATTTTAATGATATATATTAAAAGTTATATTTTAGGTCAAGTATTTTCTACTCTTTGTGGTTTTGCTTCTACGTATGATGAAAATACTGGCATAAGTGATTGTGAGGATTCCCAGTTCTCTATCTAATTTTATGAGTGTTGTTTTCTCTACACTAAACATATGCCAAAGAGCAGCCATGGGTAATCCTAGCCCGAGTATACTAATGTTTACCGGTATGAGACACTGGGACTCTTTATGGCAGACACTCTCCAAATTGAACTTTTACAACATTTCCTATGATTTAGGTTCTATATAAAGAAGGGAAATTTGTCCAGCATCCAATGATTAAAATAGGAATAAATAAAAAATGACGACTAAGAGGCCCGGAGGCGTGAAGGACATGAGACTATAGGCATATATTTCTCGTTTTAATTGTAATTATTTAAAAGTGATTTTATTTATTCCTATTTTTCTCAATGGATGCTGGACAAAATTCCCTTTGCTATTTTGGATATATTATTTGCCTCTTAGTCCAGATGGCTATCTGTCCGTGTATACATCATCCACGTGGGTTTAAAGGGGTTGTCTCACTACACCGATTCATCTTACCTCAGTCCTGTTTTCTTGGTTTCACTTTGAATTCAGGGGCGTTTTTACTTGCTTCTACTTGGCTGCAGTAGAAACCAGGTCTGTAGTTATAGCAACCAGTGCTGGCAGCCTATCATGAAGGATTGAATAGGTCTGTAGCTATAGCGACCTGAGGAGCTGATGCAGCCCATACAAGAGGGGATATCTAGGAATAGGTAGGACGCGGTTAATGGACACATTGCAAAGTGACTTGTTTTTGCAAGATCTTTAACATAAAAAGCAATCCTTGTAGTGAGACAACCCCTTTAATTTTATGTGGAGTGGCAGAAAGCTACATTTTTGTTTTTCTACATAAAGAGGTTAGAGAGGAGGATGTGGATATATGACCATCTCAGCATGCAGAGACTTAAAATATATGAGACACTTTACGGTCAAGGTAACTCATTATGACTGCGTTCACTAATCTGTTCCCAGAGACTATCCTGAAATATTATATAAGAATACAAATAGTGATAGATCACATCAGCATCAATACTCACCTTCTGCGCATGGTACAACTATGAGGGCTCGGTCAATAAAAACCGTGTTGGTGAGATGCTGGGCCACACCGACACTTGAAGGGTCACGATACTTAATATAGCATACTTTGGAGGAAAAAGCAAGGGGCGCATTACTGAAAGATAAAAGGAGGAACAATTAATCCGATCCATAGCTTTCTCATAGACAAAACAACATCCAATCCATAGACATTCACTGGGCCATGATGAGCCATTAAAGGGGTTGTCTCATCTCAAAGTTTCATAGAATGCATGAATGAAATAATGCTGCTTTGCTCTGTCACTTCATGGTCAAGCTGTATGTAATTAGCAAATGAGCTCCATGTATTCAGACTTCTGTTAATTAGATACATATCATGCTGTCAGGACCAGAGAAGCTTCTGAGTTAAAGTAAACAGCAGTAATTATGGTCTTTTGTCTGAAAGTTCAGATAACAAACAAGCTCTCACTGCCTGGGGTTCTGTGCTATGACCTGTGTGATGAAGTCACCCACTGCTATCAGTTAGAACAAACAGCAAGGGAGGGGTGGGGGGGTGAGTACACAGGTCAGTCACTTGGGGAACCAGAGAGAGCACAGAAGGTGATAAAATCACTTGTAGCTCCTTAACAAACAAAAACAAAATGAAACATCTTTGTTCAGTGTTCCCAACATGTTGAAAGCTAATCACTGCAGTGAGACAACCCCTTTAATACCCAGTGTTGATCCAGTCGTGGGGACGTCACTGACGCAACCTTATTACACAACAATTCATCACTTGAATAGGAATTTTGCATGGAATAAGTTGTGGAAAGAAAACTGAGCACCATGCACCCAGCAGATGAATCGGACAGCTGATTGTTAGGGTGCTTTCACATGGAGCATTTTTTTGCTGCGTTTCTGATGCATTTTTGTGCAGAAAGGCACAGCAATTAATGCTGTACATTTCTGCACAAAAAACGCATCCAAAAACGCTCCGTGAATGCACCCTCAGATCACCAGTGTTAACCCCCTAAAGAACAGGTCTCGTACCTACTTTTTTTTTTTTTTTATGCTTTTTCATTCCTGCCTTCAAAGAGCCAGTACTTTTCTTGATTTTTCTGTCGATTTAGCCTTACGAGAGCTTGGTTTATGCAGGACGAGTCATACTTATCAGTAACATTTAGGGTATGTTCACACGGGGTAATTTTGGCACGCATTTCACCGCGTATTTGCGCTCTAATACGGACGAGATGCATGCCGAAATTATGGTAATCCATAGTTTTCAGAGAACTATGGATTACGCCTCCCCGCTCGTGCACTACGGTCTTTCAAAACTGCTCCATTAGAAAGTCATCGCCAGCCCTAATTTGCCCCTTGACGATGGCACGAACAAGATCAGGAAGAGACCACTGTGGCCTGTAAATATCTGCAGGGTCACGTGAACAATAAAAATTATATCATCTGCCGGGAGCAGCACTGGAAGGGAGTGGGTTTAAGGGTATGTTAACATGGCGTAATTGCGGCGCGTGCAGTATGCGCAGCAATACAACGGGTGTTTTGGTAGTCCCGCTGATCAGCGCGTACTCCCAAAGCACGGGGGGAGGAGGGGAGGATGGCCTTAGGCCGCCGCCCCATTGACATGCGTAATTGCCGCAAATAATTGACCTGTCACTTAACTCCCCACACGTACAATATGATCGTATTGTATGCGCAGGGAGAGGAGGCGTAATCCATAGTTCTCTATGAGAGCTATGGATTACCGTAATTGCGGGCGCATTTCACCACGTATTAGGCGCAATATGCGGTGAAATATGCCCGCAATTACACCTGAAAATAAGCTGTGTGAACATACCCTACAAGGTGAGGGATCCCCAACTGGCTGATGAGCATTTTGTAAAAATTAAACAGTCCTTCATTTATTTTTTTTTTCTTTAACTGTTGTTTTATTGAGTCAAGTATACAGATAAATAACATATCAGATGTCATCTATGGAATATCCCTTAAAGGGGTATTCCAGTACTTCAAAATGCTTGTCTGTCTGTCAGGGCATGATGAAAAATAGGAGCCTTGAAGAATACTCACCTCCTTGATGCTCTCGTTCTGTCGTTGCAGCGGTCCCGTTGATCTCGACTGTAGCTGTGAACTTTCACAGGCGGAAGTGGTCACATGACATTGCAGTCTGTGATTGGTTGCACCTGTCACATGACTGATGACCGTTCAGAGCTACAGCCAGGATCATCAGGACCGCCGCGGCAACGGAGCAAGAGCATCCAGGAGGTCAATATTCTTCTGGTCTATGACGCCTTGACATTTTGAAGTGTCGGAACATCCCTTTAAAGGGGTTTTCTCACAACAATGATTATCTTTTAACATGTAGGGAAATGTAAATGAAGAATATTACCAAATACACTGCTGTGTTGATTTTGTTTGTTCAGGAGATAAAGAATCTATCAACTCTAGGTTACCGACCAACTCACTATGCTTTTTCTCCTATCTGACTGCTCCACAAGCTTCCGTTCAACCATGGCGAGTCACTCCCTGCTGAGTCTTATCTCTTCACAGGAGTGTGTTTACCTAAGTTAATGACAAATTTAAACCTCAAGAGCTCTGTATCTCTGTGCACTACAAATTATAAATCAAGTCATTGTAACAAGATCAGCTAGGATGAGCAAAGTTGATATGCCAATCACTGCTATAGAAACATCCACAGCCTGACCAGGAAGTGTGAGTCTGAAGCTGACTGTGGCTCTATGAAACTGCATGGTGAAAAAAATCCTTTTAAATGCAGGGTATAACATATTGAGAAACAAAAAAAATATATATCCATCACTGGAGAAGTGTGAGGGCTTATTTCCTGCAGGACAAGCAGTAGTTTTCATTAATACTGTTTAGGTGAACATAGGAATGAGTACATTTTAGTAAAAAATTTTTGTGAAGCAGAGTGACCAGAAAATTATGTTTTTGGGTAATATTTATTTTTACATCAATCACAGTGTAGGTTAAATAATTTTATATTTTGAACTTTTACAGGCAAGGCAATACCAATCATGTCTTATTCTTTTCCCTTTTTATTACATAATTGAGAAGCTTTTAAAATTTGTAACATTACATCTTTAAAAATATTCTTAAAAGCCATTTTACTTCTTGCAATGCAACATTTAGTCCCTCAAGGGGACTAGAATATGTGATCACTTGCTGGTGTGCCAGAAATACCACAATCACACACTTGGGGCCCTCCATTAGGCTATGACCACTGAATGAGACCCATGGGAATATCTGCCATTTGGTTCTCTACTCTACTAGCCAGAACCCTTGTGATGATGGAAAAACCTTTAGGGTATGTTCACACGGCATACTTGTGCTGCAATACACCTGAAGTACGCCCTGCAAATACGGTAAAATCATAGTACTAATCAAGTGCTATGATTTTGTAGTCACTTCTTTCTGGTGCTAACATGCTGGGGAAAGGGACGGTGGATGGGGGCCGAGCCAGGCGTATAGCGGTGCGCACAGTACCTGAGCTATACGCCACGTGAACCCGGCATTACAGGGCGTGTTTACATCTGGACTGTCATCACCACTAAAGTAATAGCAATGCTGGATACCTTACACCATGAACCTTAAAGGGGTTTTGCCACAATCTCATTTCATACCTCCTGTATCCAGCTCTTCGGGCTCGGAAGGGGGCGTGTGTGATGTGTTTGAATTGCATATCATGTGACCCAGCTGGATGACATCACCAGGGCTTTCCTCTCTGTAGTCAAAGAAAGGTCTGTTTATGTATAGAGCTGTGAGTAGCTACAATGTAGCTCAGAGGTGAAGTTTTTGCCTCACAGCACAAGGGTCTTTGGTTCAAATCCCTGCAGGAACCAAACCTGTGGATTTTTTTTTCTCTAGATCAATGCACAGACCTGATTGAGGTTTATTTTTTTTTGTATTTATTTGCACGGTTTGACTAATTACTAAGGAGAACAGAGAATGGGAGTAGAATGACAGCACCTGGGGTTTGAACACTCAGTAGCTGCCTGGGAGGAGAAGTGATATCTGAGCATGTGCGGCCAGGACGGAGGAGCTCTCAGCCCTGGTCGTATCCCCTGGAGAGTAGCACAAATATTATGTGAATAAGGGCTCACCTTCAGATCTTCTGGCTTCACCGTAGTTGCAGAGTCTCGTGTTAATACTCACGAAGCAAAGCCCGGATGCACTGCAGCTCCACAGTCTAAAGCACAAACTCCCGGTGTATTCACCTGCTCTTCGCTCCTCAGAGCTATGTGCATGGCAGGAAACACCCAAATCCGGCACTTCAAAGCTTCAAGTGAGTAAACTTTATTGAATATTATAGCAGCAGCGGTACAAACATGCTAAAATTGCTGGCGAATATCCAACGCGTTTCGGGCTGCACTCGCCCTTGTTAGCGACTTGGGTGTTCCCTGCCATGCGCATTGCTCTGAGGACCGAAGAGCTGGTGAATACACCGGGAGTTTGTGTGTATCCCCTAGAGACGAGTTGTAAACAATGGATCACTAAAGGAGCAGCTATAACAAAAAATGGTGCAGAATTTTTAATAATGATGAATGGTGAAAATGTTTATTATTTCATTTGCAAGCTTCCCAAGTCAATTTTACTTCTTTGCAAAGCCCCTATAATGGTGCCCAATGGAACCCACTGATTATAACAGGGACTGTCAGGTTCCCATCGAGGCGTCATTTATTGTAACAGAAAAATTAACACATCATGCTTCACTATTTTGACTGAATCTGTGATGGCGTCTCCTAAGAAAACCTCCAAAACAGATGACAATGTAGCCTCAAAATCTGCATCAAATCTGTATGGCTGTGTTTACAACTGCACTTTCCAATTGCATAAAAAAATGCAAAGAACAAAAAGAAAAGTACAGGAGCTTTCGTAACTAACTGTAATTTGGAATATTGTGATTACTTAAAAAAAAAAAATACATGTGTTTTTTATTGCTTGCCGTTTGGATGCAGTTGAAAAACACAACAAAAACACAATGTATGAATGCAGCCTCAATACAGGCAACTAAAAACAGCCAAAAACCCCAGCATAAGCCACAGCCCAAAGATTCCATGATAGACCCAGCAATCATCAGCACAGTCCGAAAAAAAGACAGACGTCCATCCAGTTCAGCTTAGGCCTCGTTCACACGGCTTATTTCGCCGCGGATTGGCGCCGTACTCCGCGCCGGATTTGCGCTTCAGTACGGCACCAATCCGTCCCTGTCATTACGGTAATCCACTGCTCTCATAGAGAACAGTGGATTCCGTCGCTCCTCCCCGCTCGACAAATCCGCCGCGGGGGGAGAAAGTGACATGCACATTATTTACGACGCGTACGCGCCGAAAACAATGCATTGTCTATGGGGCCGGGGAGCGCCACCCCCCCCGCGCTCCGGCCCCGCCCCGCATTCACGGCGGATTTGTGAGCTCAATACGGCGCACAAATCCGTCGGGAATAAGCCGTGTGAACACGGCCTTATAGTGTTGATCCAGAGGAAGAGCAAACCCCCATGAGGTAGAAGCCAAATGTTCTCATTTTAGGGAAAAAATTCCTTCCTGATTCCAATCTGGCAATCGGAATAAATCCCTGGATCAGCGACCCCTCTCCAGAATCCTAGTCCCTATAACTTGTTATATTATTACGCTCCAGAAATGTATCCAGAACCTTTTTGAACTCAGTTAGTGAATTCACCATGACAAGTTCCTCTGGCAGAGAATTCCACAGTCTCACTGCTCTTACAGTAAAGAATCCCTTTCTATGTTTATGTAGAAACTTTCTTTCCTCTTATTCTGGATACAGTCCTAGGTATAAATAAATCTTGGGAGAGATCTCTATATTGACCTTTGATGTATTTAAACATATTTATTATATCCCCCGAACCCGTCTTTACTCTAACTAAATAACCCTAAATCTTGCCAATCTTTCTGTGTCCTGTATCCACCCATCCTTATTGATTTTTGTGCCCTCCTTGTACCTGTCAAGCTCAACAATGTCTTTCCTGTGCACTGGTGCCCAAAAAAAAAAAAACCTGTACACAATAATTCATTTGTGGTCTCACCATGACTTGTATAAAATGTGAAGAATAATGTTCCTCATCATGGTTGATCTACGCCCCTTTTATACAACCGCCATTATCCTATGAGCCATTGCAGCTGCTGCTGACATTTGGCCTGCTACAGTTAAGTATATCTGTCCACTAAGATTTCCAAGTCCTTCCTCGCATGTCACTTTTTAACCAACAGCTATCTTCTCTTTTAACATGTATTTCATGTAATGGATTTCTCTTCCCATTTGCATAACCTTGCATTTATCATTTGTTTAAACCTCAATCTGCCATCTTCTCTGCCCAGGAATCCTCCAACTTATCAGATCCCTTTGTAATAACACATTATCATCTATGTTTTGATTACTTTTTCAGAGCTTAGTATCATCTGCAAAGATCGATGTCATCAGAGATTACTGCCCACCCCGTGGCATTGTACTAGTTTAGATCTGCAATGTACCAAGCTGGACCAAAAACCCTTCTTTATAAGGTAGAGTTCACATGGCACCTTTGGACGGCTGTTTCTGAGCACGAATTATTCCCCCTGTGGGAAACAGTTGCCAACAACCTAAATCCACCTCACATTGTTCTCCCTTTGAAAACACAGTGCTGCATTGCACATACGCTTTTCTCATGACTAAATCCACACATAGTGAAATATAAAGTCCCGAAACCTGCCTGAGGGGGACTTTGGCTTCCACGATTTTTCATCAGTGCTGAAAAACCAGTTTGTGAACTGACCCTAAGGGTAACGCACACGGAAATGTGGGTTACTAGGAGAATGTTCTATGGTGAGAAGGCAATCTGAGAAAGCCTTTTGAGCAGGATTCTGCCTTATTTCCATAGAAGTCAATGTAAAAGTATTCTACAGAAAAAATCCATGAATCACACACAGAGCAAGCCAGTTCCATGTGCATTCAGCCAAAGGGGAAAATTGTGTGGAAAATAGAAAGTGGTTGGATTTTTTTACAGTACTAAAACATTTCAAAAAAACCTTCATGTTTGTGTATTGCCAAGATTTGAGTATCAACCTTTAGAAGTACCAGAGAACACATCATTATACCGGGAGATTGAACGCCATAAGATCGGCAAAACCGCCTGCAAACATGGCGCAAGCACTTTTTCACATTTTTGTCCCACTAGGAAATATTTTATTGTGGATTCCCAGAATATTCCTGTTACGAGTTGAAAGACATCATATATTAGAAAGTAATCTTTAAATCCCGCAAAATAAAAGCCCTCATATGGTCTACTGTAGTTGGATAAAGAAAACAAAGTTATGGCTCTGTGGAAGGCGAGGAAGGGAAAGACGAGCATGAAAAAAATAATAGTCTGTGGCGTGAAGGTTAAATGGATGACTAGGAGTTTAAGTTGTGCAACACTTTAGCACCAGATTGTTGAGCATTTTGTGAAAGAAAACCGCTTGTGTAAACCATAAGCTTATGTTCACACCACGGCTAACTTCGGCGCACGCAAATTGCGTCCTATTTGCGGCACGTATATCTGAGATGAGAACTATTGAATGAACGCCTAGCGATACGTATGCCATTGTCAACTTACGTTATTCGCTATAATGAACAGTCAACAGGGTCCGCCGATCAGCGCAACTCCCAAACACCCCGGCATAATTGCTGGAGTATGCCCTGCAGTTATGCCGTTAGAACACGCCTACACACCCAATCACATGCACAGCACACAATAGCAACCAGCGCTCAGCTCTTAAACAACCAATCACATCTCACATAACAGCCAGCGCTCAGGCTCTTATAACAACCAATTCACAGCCACATAACAACCATCGTCTCATCTCTCTATAACAACCAATCAATCACACATCTCACATAACCAGGCCTGCAGCTCTTATAACAACCAAACACAGTCACAGCTCACATAGCAACCAGCGCTCAGCTCAAAACAACTAATCACAGCACAAGCTCACATAGCAACCAGCGCTCAGCTCTTAATAACAGCCAATCTACAAGCACAAGATCACAAAGCAACCAGAGCGCTCAGCTCATATAACAACCAATCCAGCTCAATAACACCAGCGCTCAGCTCTTAAACAACAATCACAGCTCACATAACAACCAGCGCTCACTCTTATAACAACCCATCACAGCTCACATAGCAAACCAGCGCTCAGCTCTTATAACAGGCCAATCACAGCACAGCCTCACATAACAACCAGCGCTCAGCCTCTATAACAACCAATCACAGCTCAATAACAACCACGCTCAGCTCTTATAACAACCAATCACAGCTCACATAACAAACGCATCGCTTAACCAGCTTCTTATAACAACCAATCACAGCTCACATAACAACCAGCGCACAGCTCTTATAACAACCAAACCACAGTCGCACATAACCATCCAGCAGCCTCAGCACTTATAACAGCCAAATCACAGCACAGCTCACATAACAACCAGCGCTCAGACTCTTAATCAACCAAACACACTCACAAAACAACCACGTCTCAGCTCTATAACAACTAGAGCCTAATCACAGCTCACATAACACCAGCGCTCATCTCTTATAACAACCATCACAGCTCACATAACAACCAGCGTCTCAGCTCTTATAACAACCAAATCACAGCTCACATAACAACCAGCGCTCAGCTCTTGATAACAACCAATCACAGCTCACATAACAACCATCGCTCCAGCACTTATAACAGCCAAATCACAGCTCACATAACAACAGCGCGCTCGCTCTTATAACAACGCAAACACAGCTCACATATCAACCATCGCTCAGCTCTTATAACCACCAATCACAAGCACACATAACAACCAGCGCTCAGCTCTTATAACAACCAATCACAGCTCACATAACAACCAGCGCTCAGCTCTTATAACAACCAATCACAGCTCACATAACAACCAGCGCTCAGCTCTTATAACAACCAATCACAGCACAGCTCACAGAACAACCAGCGCTCAGCTCTTATAACAACCAATCACAGCACAGCTCACATAGCAACCAGCGCACAGCTCTTATAACAACCAACACAGCTCACATAGCAAACCAGCTCAGCTCTTATATCCAACCAATCAAAGCTCACATAACAACCAGCGCTCACCTCTTATAACAACCAATCTCACAGCCACAAAACAACCAGCGCTCAGCTGTTATAACAACCAATCACACTCACATAACAATCCAGCGCTCAGCTCTATAACAACCAAAACACAGCTCACATAACAACCAGCGCTCAGGCTCCTTATAACAACCAATCACGCTCACATAGCAACCAGCGCTCAGCCACTTATAACAGCCAATCACAGCACAGTTCACACCGAAGCAACCAGCGCTCAGCTCTTTTAACAGCCAATCACAAGCACAGCACACATAGCAACCAGTCGCTCAGCTCTTATAACAGCCAATCACAGCACAGCTCACATAGGCAAACCTCGCTCAGCGTCTTATAACCGCCAATCACAGCACGGCTCACATAGCAACCAGCGCTCTAGCTCTTATAACAGCCAACACAGCACAGCTCACACAGCAACCAGCGTCTCAGCTCTTATAACAACCAAATCAGCAGCTCACATAACAACCACGCTCCAGCTCTATTATACCAACCAATTCACAGCTCACCATAACAACCAGCGCTCAGGCTCTTTATGTAACGAACCATCACAGCACACATAGCAAACCAGCGCTCAGCTCTTATAACAACCAAACACAGCAAGCAGCAACACAAAACAACCAGCGCTCAAGGACTCTTATAACAACCAATCATCACAGCTCACAAAGCAACCACGCTCAGCTCGTTATAACAACCAATCACAGCTCACAAAGCAACCAGCGCTCACTCTTATACCAACCAATCACAGCTCACAAAGCAACCATCGCTCAGCTCTTATAACAACCATCACAGCATCACATAACACACCAGCGCTCATCTCTTATAACAACCAATCACAGCTCACATAACAACCATGCGCTCAGCACTTATAACAACCAATACACAGCTCCATAGAAACCACGCTCAAGCTCTTTAAATAACAACCAAAATCACAGCTCACATAGCAACCAGCGCTCAGCTCTTATAACAGCCAATCACAGCACAGCTCACATAGCAACCAGCGCTCAGCTCTTATAACAGCCAATCACAGCACAGCTCAAATAACAACCAGCGTCTCAGCTCTATAACAGCCAATCACAGCACAAGCTCACATAGCAACCGAGCGCTCAGCTCTTATAAACAACCAATCACAGCTCACATAACATCCAGCGCCAGCTCTTATAACAACAATCACAGCTCACAATTGCAACCATCGCTCACACTATAATAGCCAATCACAAGCACAGCTCCATAGCAACCAGCTCTACACTCTTATAACAGCCAATCACCCACACAGCTCACATAGCAACCAGGCTCAGACTCTTATAACAACCAATCACAGCCTCCACCATAACCACCAGCGCACAGCTCTTATAACAACCAATCACAGCTCACATAACAACCAGCGCTCAGCGAACGCGTAATGTTGTTATAAAAGAAAAATCCTTGCTATAATCTCAAGCGCTCTAGATACCCATCCCTTTTCTTACTTGAACGGTCGAATACCTTTCAGTCATCTTTTCTACTCTCTTCATAAACAACCAATCACGCTCACAAACAACCAGCGCTCAACATCTCTTTATAACAACCAATCAACAGCTCACATAACAACCAGCCTTCAGCTCTTAAACAACCAATCACATAAGCTCACGAAACAACCACGCTCAGCCTTAAAACAACCAATCACAGCTCACATAATACACCCAGCGCTCAGCTCTTAATAACAGCCAATCACAGCACAGCTCACATAGCAACCAGCCGCTCAGCACTTATAACAGGCCAATCACATCACAGCGCACATATCAACCATCGCTCAGCTCTTATACACAACCAATCACAGCTCACATAACAACACAGCCGATCAGCTCTTATAACAACCAATCACAGCTCACATAACAACCAGGCGCACAGCTCTTATAACAACCACTCACAGCTCACAAAGCAACCAGCGCTCAGTCTCGTATAAGCAACCAATCACTCGCTCACATAACACAACCAGCGCTCAGCTCTTATAACAACCAATCACAGCTCACATAACAACCACGCTCAGCTCTTAACACAACCAATCACAGCTCACATAACAACGACGGCTCAGCTCATATAACAGCCAATCACAGCACAGGCTTCACATAACAACCAGCGCTCAGCTCTATAACAAAACAATCACAGCTCACATAACAACCAGCGCTCACTCTTATAACAACCATTCACTCGCTCACATAACAACCAGCGCTCGAGCATCTTAGTAACAACCAATCACAGCTGCACATAGCAACCCAGACGCTCACACTTATAACAACCAATCACAGCTCACATAGCAACCAGCGCATCATGCTCCTATAACAGCCAATCACAGCACAGCTCACACTAGCAACCAGCGCTCAGCTCTATGAACAGCCAATCACAGCACAGCTCACATAAGCAACCAAGCGCTCAGCTCATTATAACAGCCAACACAGCACAGCTCACAAATAGCAAACCATCGCTCAGCCCTTATAACATCAAATCACAGCTCACATATCAACCAGCGCTCAGCTCTTATAACACCAATCACAGCTCAACATAAACAACCAGCGCCTCAGCTCTTATAACAACCAATCACAGCTTCACATAGAACAACCAGGCGCTCCAGCTCTTTAACAAAGCCACCAACAGCACAGTGGCTCCCATAACAACCAGCGCTCAGCTCTTGTAAAACAACCATCCCACACAGCTCAAAACACAACCAGCGCACAGCCTTATAACACCCATCACAGCACAGCTCACATAACAACCAGCGTCTCAATCTCTTATACAACCAATCACAGCTCACAAAGCAAACCAGCGCCAGCTTCTTATAACAACCAATCACAGCTCACAAAGCAACCAGCGCTCAGCCAATATAACAACCACCATACACAGCTCACATAACAACAGCGCTCAGCTCTTAATAATCAACCAAACACAGCTCACATATCAACCAGCTCACAGCTCATACAAACAGCCAATCACAGCACATCTCACTAGCAACCCAGGCGCTCAGCTCTAAAAACAGCCCAACACAGCACAGCTCCCATCAGCAACCAGCGCACAGCTCTCTAACAGACCAATCAACAGCACGCACACCTAGCACCAGCGCTCAGCTCTTAATAACACCGAATCACATCACACATAACAACCAGCGCTCCGCTCCTTAAAACAACCAATCACAGCTCACCTAACAACCATCGCTCAGCTCTTATAACAACCAAGTCCCAGCTCACATAACAACCAGCGCTCAGCTCGTTAAAACATCCAATTGCACAGCACAGCTCACATAGCAACCACGCTCAGCACTTATAACAGCCAATTCACATCACAGCTCATCATAGCAACCAGCGCTCAGCTTCTTAATAACAACCAATACACAGCTCACAAAACAACCAGCGCCTCAGCGACTCTATATAACAACCAAGTCACAGCTCACATAAAAACCAGCGCTCAGGCACATTATGAACAACCAATCACCGCTCACAATAACAACCAGCGCGACAGCTCTTATAACAACCAATCAGCAGTCTCACATAACAACCATCGCACCCAGCTCTTAATAACAACCAATCACAGCACACTTAAACAACCACGCTCAATCCTCTACTAACAGCCAATCACAGCTCACATAACAACCAGCACTCAGCTCTTATAACAACCACTCACAGCACAGCTCACATAACACCCAGCGCTCAGCTCGTCGAACAGCCACTCACAGCACAGCTCACATAACAACCACTTCAGCTCTTATAACAACCACACAGCACAGCTCACATAGCAAACAGCGCTCATCTCTTCTAACAGTCCAATCACGAGCACAGCTCACATAGCAACCAGCGCTCATGCTCTTATAACACCCCATCACAGCTCACATAACAACCAGCGCTCAAGCTCTTATAACACCCAATCAGCAGCTCACAAACAACCAGCGCTCGGGACAGCTCTTATAACACCAATCACAGCAACAGCTCACATAACAACCAGCGCTCATCCTCTTATAACAACCAATCACAGCACAGCTCACATAACAACCAGCGCTCAGCTCTTATAACAACCAATCACAGCACAGCTCCACATAACAACCACGCCAGCTCTTATAACAACCAATCCCAGCACAGCTCACATAACAACCAGCGCTCAGCTCTTATAACAACCAATCACAGCTCACATAGCAACCAGCGCTCAGCTCTTATAACAGCCAATCACAGCACAGCTACACATAGCAACCAGCGCCACTCTTATAACAACCAATCACTAGCTCACATAACAACCAGCGCTGCCAGTTCTCTATAACAACAATCACAGCTCACATAACCACCAGCGCTCAGCTCTATAACAACCAATCACAAGCTCACATAACACCAGCGCTCAGCCTCTTATAACAACCAATCACAGCTCACATAACAACCAGCGCTACAGGCTCTATAACAACCAATCACAGCTCACATAACAACCAGCGCTCAGCTCTTATAACAGCATCACAGCTCACAAAAAACAACCAGCACTCAGTCTCTTATTAACAACCAATCACAGCACAGCTCACATAACCAACCAGCACTCAGCTCTATAACAACCAATCACAGCACACAGCTCACATAAACAACCAGCGCTCAGCCTTATAACAACCAATCACAGTCTCACATAGCGCAACCAGCGCTCAGCTCTTATAACAACCATCACAGCTCACATAACAACCAGCCTCATCTCTTATAACAACCAATCACAGCTCACATAACCAACCAGCGCTCAGCTCTTATAAAAACCAATCACAGAGCCTCACATAACAACCAAGCGCTCAGCTCTTCTAACAACCAATCACAGCTCACATAACAACCAGCGCTCAGCTCTTATAACAACCAAGTTCATCGCTTCACATAACAACCATCGCTCAGCTCTTATAACAACCAATCACAGCTCACATAACAACCCAGCGCTCCAGCTCTTAATAACAACCAATCACAGCTCCACATAGCAACCAGCTCTCAGCGCATATAACACCCCCAATCACCAGCACAGCTTCACCTAACAACCAGCGCTCAGCCTCTTAATAACAACCAATCACAGCACAGCTCACATAACCAGCAGCTCAGCTCTTATAACAACCAATCACAGCACACTCACATAACAACCAGCGCTCCAGCTCTATAAACAACCAAGTCACAGCTCACATAACAACCACGCTCAGCTCTTATAACAACCAATCACAGCACAGCTGCACATTAACAACCAGCGCTCAGCCTATAACAGCAATCACAGCACAGCTCACATAACAACCAGCGCTCAGCTCTTATAACACACAATCACAGCACAGCTCACATCACAATCAGCTCAGCTCTTATAAACAATCACATCACAGCTCACATAACAACCAGCACTCAGCTCTTATAACAACCAATCACAGCACAGCTCACATAACAACCAGCGCTCAGCTCTTATAACAGCCAATCACAGCACAGCTCACATAACAATCAGTTCAGCTCTTATAACCAATCACAGCATAGCTCACATAACACCCATAGTTTCCAGCACCATCACGGCACAGCTGCAATTTTGTCACGCGCACTATAAGAAACGAAAGCAGTTCATGTATTGGTTGCTATGGGACAGCCAGAGTTCTCAGACTGCCAACAGCTTCCCATAAGGTCACGACGTCAACTACCTGCCTCTGGAGCGGTAGTAGTCACCCGAGTATGGAATTACATGAGGGCGCATGCACATCAGCCTAGAGACCTCGGCCAGTGCAGGCTTTCCCTGACACAGGAGCGACCCCGGCTCTTTCTATACGGGCTCACTCTATCACCGCTCTACAGCACTCCAGACCGCCCCGCACCCACTCGGTGGATAAAGCCTCAGGCTCCTCGAACGCATCCCAGGAAAGAGAAGAGCGTCCGCATCTGGTCGCTGGAAACGGCGGGGGACGGGTTTGGGGTCCCCCGGGAAGAAGCGCTAACCCCCCTTGTAAGGGCCGGGGGTTGGGGTCCCCCAAGCGGGGGCTCCGCCCCGGAAAACCCAGCCCCCCGAGGCGCCCGGGACCAAAAAAGCGCAGAAAGGGATAGAGCGGACAGGGGAAGCGGTGCCCCTTTGTTCCCCGCAGCGCCCTCTAAAGGGAAAAAAGTCAGAAATGCTTAAATTAAAAGCCCCCGGTTTGTGGGGGTCTCTCCTGCCCCCTTTTTATCAGTGGCGGAAGCTCCCGCGGCAGCGCGGTGATTTAAAAACCAATTACCAGTTAGTTTTTTTTTTCACAATTTTAAACCCGACCCTGCCCTTGTTCTTTTTTTCTCGGGGGTTTTTATTTTCTGATTGATGAGTTTTTCTTTTGGGTTTTTATAAAATGATTTTTGAGGAGGGCCACTTGCCTGAGCTCCCCCCTTTTTCGCTTTTAGAGAGTTGTTTTCTAGCAGTTTTTGATGCTTTTTAGGGAACCCTTTAAAAGGGGTTTTGCCACGATGTATTTTTGACAGGGAAATCCTCCAAAAAAATATTTCTAAAATATATGGGGAATTAAAAAAAGGTGTTCCCCTTAAATTTTCTCCCAGCCTGACAAAGATCCCCTTTTGGGTTTTCTGAAATTTTAAAATTGGGAACACAAACCGGGAGCGGGATCTGGCTGGTTGCCTTGTTTGCACTTTTTAATTGAGGGGCAGGGAACAAAAGGGGACTGGGGGAAAGATCCTGTTTTTTTTTTGTTTTATGGGAAACCCACGGGTTTTGAAATGAAATTTAATTGAGTAAACATGCAAAACCCCTCCCTGCTGAGCCCCCCTTCTCCCCTCTGAAGAAGTTCCGGGTGCTTTTCTCTTTCCGGAGCAGTTTAAGGGGAAAAATTGTGCCCCAATACGGGTTTCCCCTTTGGGGGGTTTACCCAAAATTAAAATTTTGCTAAAGTACAAAAACCCGGAAATATCAGGAACGTGATGGAAGGTGGAGGATGGACATAAACGAGGAGGTACTTTTTTTTTAAAAACCCCAGAAAAACACCCCCTTTTTAAAGCCTCAGGGGGGATTTCAGTTTGTTAGGTAAGGAACTAAATTTTTGGGAAAAACCCCCTTTAAAAAAATGACTCCCCCCAAGGGATTTTCTAAAAGGAGAGTTTTTTTTGTCTTTCTCTGTTGGCCCGGGGAAAGGGTCAGGGAGGTAAAGAGGTAAACTTGTTTATCTCCAAATTAAAAACCCAACGTTACACACTATGCACTACAAACAGACCCGGAAACTTCCCCGGCATACAAAAAGGGGACCCCCCCTGCGCAATCAGTCCCCCCTTTAATTGATAAAAAAAGCCGTGTGTGCTACCACATATCCAAAAAAGGGTAATCATTTTTTCCCTTTATTTTAAATAAATTTAAACTTTTAATGCTCATCACAAAAAGGGGCAAAAATTCATGACCACTTAAACCTCAGTCCTTTAGAGCCCTTCAGAAAGGTTCGGAAAATTTGGGAAACCCACACGGGAAAACCCCCGGAGCCAGAGAAAATATTTTTTGTAAATCCAGGGTTGCCCGACCACCCCCTTGGTCTTGGGGAAACAAACTAGGATAATCCCTTAAACCAAGATAAAACCCCCTCTAAACCCGTGTCCCCCCACCCCCCAAAACCTCTTTTGGGAGCCCCTTTGGGAATTGCGCGGGTCTGTATGAAAATAAACTCCCCTTACAAAATACTTTTTTCATCTAAACCGAAACCCCTACTTTTTCCTTTTGGCAAAACTGAAACCTGGCTAAACCCCCTGACACAGTCCCCCCCTGCCCCTCTCTTTTAGCCCCCTCCAACTACCACACATTTCCTGCCCTAAAAACAAGCATGGGGGAGGCGTGGGCCCCCTCCTGTCTGACCCCTGCCCCTTTGCCCCCCGTCCCCCTCTGCCCCCCCTCACCATTTTTTCCCCCTTTTGAAAGTGCCCCTTGGTCCGAAATCTACCCCCCCTCCGACCCCAAGTGGGGGGGGTTGGTTTTTCCCGACCGCCGGGCCCTGCCACTGCCTTTTTTGGAAAACCTTTTTTCCCTGGCTTCTCCACTTTCTTTCCCACCGACATCCCCACTATAATAAAGGGAGACTTCAACATCCCGTTTCGACCCCCACCCCCTTTCCAACAAACCCCTTTAAATTTTCTCCTCCTTCAACCCTTAACCCCAGGGGGCCCTCAGGAGAAATCAAAAGGGATGGACACACACTGGAACCCCCAATTTCACACGTTGCCCCCTTTCTGACATCTTAACTCTCTAACCCTTATATTCCACAACCTGTTTTTACCTTCTCCACCTTTCTCCCCCCCAAACCGCTCCCCCGGGTTCATATCCAGTACGACCCTCGTGGGAAAACCTATAAAGCCTAAAACCGTCTCCCCCTCTCTGACTCTCTTACACCTCTTTCCACAAACCCCCTTCATTAATGGCCCCAACACAGCCCCCATTTCCCTACAAAAATACAATCATCCCCGCCCTTGACTCAGTCGCCCCTCTCCCCCCCAAAAACAACAGAACCCGCAAAATCAACAGACAACCCGGCCAAAGCTTACCAAAAAAGCGAGGCGACCCTTCCCCAAAAATTGCTAAACCCGCCGCGGGAAGAAAACTCACCCATTAAGACTTTGTTTTTAACAAAACCACTCCCGGGGATTTAAGTCCCCCTTCCCCTCAGCCAAACAGAAAACTATTTCCCCCACTTAAATCCCCCTGTCCCAAAACCCCAGAAAATTTTTTAAAAAAACCTTTAACTCTTTTCTCCTTTTCCCCCCAACATTTCCTCCCCCATCCCCCCTTTCAGCAGATGAACTTTGCCATTTCATTTTTCCCAGGGAAAAATCAACTTCATAAAGGGGAAATTCAGCCCCCCGGGGGGTCCCCCCCACCCTCCCTTACCCTTGAAAACCTGCTTTTTTCCCCCTTTAACTTGTTTCCCCAGGGGTCACTCTTGAAAAGCTCCCTCTTACTGTCCAATCCAACCCCCCTTCCCCTGAAAGTCTTAAACCCCTACCACCCCACCAAATCCCAAAACCCCAGGTTCTACCCATCCCAGCACTCCCCCATCTCTTAACCCTATAAATAACCTCTGGAAACCTTCCCCTTCTGCCTTAAACATGTCCCATAATCCAATCCAAAAAAAAAAACCCCTTTAAACCCCTCTTCTCCTTTCCAACTATCCCCCACTCACTTCCCCCTTTGGGGGCCTTCCAAACCCCTGGGAACAGAAAGTCTTTTTTTCGCTGTCCTCGCACCTCTCCCCCAAAACTCTCTTCTTGCCCCCCACCAATCTGGTTTTCGACCCCCCCAAATTCTACCCGTTTAACTGCAAAAGCCCCCATGCCACTTTTCTGTCTCCCCCTTTTGGGGCCCTGTCCTCTGCCTTTGACACTGGGGGACCATTCCCCCCTGCTAAAAATTTCCTCTCCCCCCCTGGGAAAATCAGGGAAACTTGGCTTTTTCCCTTGGTCTCCTCGTACCCCTGATGGACTTTTCAGCGTTTCTTTCTTGCGCCACCCCCCTCCCCCGGGGCCCCCCTTCTTTTGGGTGCCCCCCAAGGTAAAGTCCGGGGTTTCCCCATTTCCTTCTCTATCTACCCCTTGGCCTGGGCCCGGTAAATACCCCTCAAGGGGGTTTCCCTTTACCCCTGTTTTGGCTGTTAAATACCCAACTTTTTACATTTCGGGCCCCCCAGATTTTCACTTCTCTATTTCCCCCGGGACCCCTAAATGCTGTCCCCCTTTTTCCTCCTTTTTCTCATCACGTTCCAAAAAACTAAAGTTGGAAAAAACCCAGAACTCATATCTTTTTCCACCACCCAACCCTCCCCCTGCCCCGTTTCTCTTTTTACGGGTCAACCTCTAACTTTCCCGGTCCCACAACCCGCTGTCTTGGGGTATTCCTAGACTCTGTTTTTATCTTTAAAACCCCCATCCAAACCCTCCCTCTCCCCGGCCGCCCTCCACCGGGAAAAAACTTCTCTACCACCCGCTCTTTCCTGGGCCCTTTGACACTAAAAAATGTTTGGCCCCATGCCCTTTTTCCCCCCGCCTAGCCCTACTGCAACATCCTTTCGGGGGCCCCCCCTTTTTAGCACCCTGCCCCCCTTCCAAAACCATCCTTTAAACCCTTGCTCCCCGTCTTTACCACCCCCCCTCCTCGCTCTCCTCTGCCCCCCCCCCTCTCCCAATCCCTTCCCTGGCTTCCCACTGCCCACAAATTCATTTCAAGCTAAAAAACCCTTTACCTACAAGGTCTCCAGGGACCTCCCCCCTCCAACACTTCTGCCCAAATTTTCCAAATACCCCCCCCACCCCACTCCCCTCCCCTAAAAGGAAACCTTTCTCCTCTTGCTCTCCCCTTATCACTCCTCACAAAAAACCGTCTCCAAGACTTCTCCGTGCTTTTAACCCAAAAACCGGGAAAACTCACTGCCCCAAACACCACAACTTCCCCCACTTTAAACCAGTTTCCGGGTGAAAAACCTAAAAAACCCATTTCTTCGGCTTGCCTTTTCCCTTTCACAAATCTTGTCACTCTTCCTCCACGACTTTTCCTGCCCTCCCCCTCCTGCCCCTCTTTCCCCCCCCTTTGAAAGATTGTAAGCCCCCCGCGGGTGGGGGGTCCTCCTCCCTCTTTTTTCGGGGGGGCCTTTTTGGTCTTTAAACCCCTTTATCACGTATGTTTTTGACTTATGAAATTTTATTTTAACCCCCTCGAATGTACAGCGCCCGGGAAATCAAGGGCCCTTTTTAAAAAATAAATTAAAAAAAATTTTAAATACACACACGGCATCTTTTAAACAAAAGGAAAGGGTTTTCTCCTTTTGTAACGGGGGATCCTCTTTTCCCCTTTACACACTGGGTTGTCCCCCGTTCATTTTAAATTTTCTGGTGGGGGAAAATAAGAAGATACTAAAAAAGCTTTTTTACGAACGGAAATTTTATTTTAGAAGATCAGAGAAAAACATTTCCCCAACCATTGCGGAAAAACACAAGATAAAGGCTTGTGTTTTTGGGGGTTACGTTTTTGCCTTAGTTCCCCAATATCTCAAGTTACACGTTTCGGGTTTCCCCTGTGTAACTCCCAAACATGCATCCCCGCTCCTAGGGCATGCAACCCAAACCCGTTTGTGACTTTTAAAGGACGGTTAATTAGTTGCTGGGTGCTGTCCCTTTATCTTGTTTCCACCCCAAATTAAAAGTAAAACCCCTTTGAAGTGAAGGGGGGGGTTTTTTTTTGCATGGTTTTTAGAGGGACAAAGAAGTGGGAATTTAACTTTTAAAATTTCCCACAGTGTGACTTTGAATGTTTGTGCAGGTTAAAAAGATGATCGGGGGGCAACTGTTTCCCCAAAAAAAGGCCCCAATTTAATTTTTGATATTTCCCCATCATCGTTACTTCCATAGAAAAAACCATTTGTCAAATAAGGAACTTCGGGAAAAACCGATCAAAAAAAAATGGAAAATAAAAATATGAAATGGGAATTGATTTTTTATGGGAAAACCCCGGTGGGCCGGGTCACACTTGTACAAAAGTAAACATGCAGATTAAACGATCCTTCCTTCTTTAAAGGGAAGAAACGCCGCTGCAGAGGGCCTGGCCTTCGAAAGGGGCTGTTTCCTTTTCTTGTCAACTGGGAACGTGGCCCTGCGGAGGGCGCTCCAACCTAAATGTTGGTATGGGAGAAATCAGGAGGACAGTGTGGCAGCCGGGCTGGGCCTGTCCTCACTCCAACTGCCGTTAACCAAAAAAGAAAGAGGAACTTTGTACATTGAAGAGTGCTATTGCCTGGCTTCACCCCCCAACCATCCGCCCCATCCCCGCAGGGAACACTGATGTGCTGGATACATCAGCTTTTTCCCAGAGAAGGTGCTGGGTCCAGGGCCCTCCTAAAAAAAGGCCCGATAAGTGGGGTTACTGCTATTACTTGGGGCCCTGCCTACCTTCTGGGTATTGCCTCTCCTTCCCGCCTACCCACCCACCCACCTGGGCATAGCCGCACACCCCAAATTGGGGGCCCTTTCCCTGCTTAATACGACCCGGGCCTAGCCTTCCCCAAAACTACCCCACCCAACCTGGGACCTTGCCCGCCTATGCACCCTCCCCGGGCCTGCTGCCTGCCCACCTAGGGCCCTTGCCTGTTACCACCTGGGGCTTAGCCTACCCATCTACCCACCCGTTGCTTGTTTCCCAGCCTACACACCTGGGTTGACCTGTCTATCCCCCGAGGCGTTGCCTGCCCCCCGGGGGCCTTGCCTGCCCGTCTACCTACACACTTGGGGTCTTGGCCTACCACCCCCGGGGGTCTTGCCTCCTACCTTCCTTTGGGGTTTCCGCCTATCGGGTAAAATTTTCTGCCTACCCTTTTAGTGCTTAAAGGGGGGGTTTTCTTTGACTGTTTTGGGTGTTCAGCTAATTTTTTCATAAAAGAGTTTGAATCCCCGGGGGTGCTCCCCTTAGCAGGCGTTCTTCCCCCAGGAGGGGTGTCTCCCTCACTAAAGAACTGTGACATCATTTTTGTATAAAGCGGGGATGCAAAAGGTTGTCTGGACTAAGCTCTGTACCCTCCCTGCATGCTTATTTCGCAGCCTTGAGCCCAAACACCAGCAAGCACCGTCATTGTCTTAGTTTACACAAAAATGACGCTGAAACCCAACAGTTTTAACTTTAGTGGGTTCACCCAAATTGTACTGACAACAGGCAGAGATCTTTACTCAACTAAAGGAAAATGCGTTTAAGTAAAGATTCTCTTCCGGCATTCATTGTTTTGGTAAAAAATGGGGTAAACCCAACATTTTAAAGAGAACCCGCCGTTCAAAATTGGGTGGTGTGGCGGGGTTTTTTTCACTGGGGGGTTTTTAGTTTTTGCCCCTCACAGAGATATTTTTTTCCCCCAAATTTCACACATGTGTAAAAAACCTAAAAAATATATGTCAATCTCTAAAATATATATATACCTACAAGCTCCCAAAATTTATTCTTCCCCCAGAATTATGCATTGTATCACTTTTGGAAGTGCTTGGTTTTTACTACTGGAATGGGACATATTAGGGGGGCTTTGTGGGTTATAATAAAATTTTAGATGTTACACAATATTTTCATTCTTACATATGTGTAAATTTTAAAAAAAAAAAAAAAAAAAAATTTCTGATGGGACTTGAATCCCAAAATTTATCTTGAGGTGGATCAGCTAAGCACTGCACTATAAAGCAGTTATCGAACAGTGTTGAATCCCCTTTGTTTCATAAAAGTGGTCATAAGGAGGCGGGGGGTTTTCATTTGCCCCGAGGAAACAGAACGCCCCTTTTTAAAGTAGCCTTAAGGAAGGACCCGTGGGAGGGGAAACAACTCTTTGGCAAAAAACCCTTTAACAGGGAGTAATTGCCCCGAAATACCAAAAAGTGGATGTACATAGAGCCAGCAGACTTTGGTTCACTATCAATTTTTAAAAGTCAGAGGGGTAAACAAGAGTGGCAGGGAGCCCCTCCAGCGCAGGGGCGTGGGGGGGTTTCCCGTTTAGGGGCGAAACCCCAACAGTGAATGAAATTTTACCCGCCAATCACAGTGCAGGGGGTGTTAGAGAATCAACCAGGGGGCGTTCCAAACCAGCAACGAGCAACAAACAGAAAC